>QGMK01000852.1:0-16218 GCA_007825345.1 Lachnellula suecica
TGGGTTGAGGATTGGGGAGTATGGTAGTGGATGAGGAAGATGGTGATCATGCAGGCCACAACCACGCTGGCCACAGCCATCTTTGAGATGTTGGTGCAGAGGAAAGGGTTTTCATGGAAGCTTGCTGATCTCGACGTACGATGATACTTGTGCGGATACCTTCTTCCTAGTCATCACCCACTAAAAGGATACTGGTGTAGACTGTTCTTGTACAGGGCGGAAAATCCTTTTTTTTTATTTTTTTTTCCAAATTATTCGATTGTCTCTCCTCTGCAATTAACTTAGTATCCATCTGGGCGTTGATGCCGCGCCTAACAAAAGCTACCTGGTCTCCCTTTTTGCGCCACTGGATCCCTCCAAATCGATGATCCGACCCAGTTGGAACTGCCGTGAACGGAGATTAGATACGTGGCATTCATGGCCTTATGAGTAGCTCAGAGCTTCCGCAAGTGGCTTGGAAGGTGGCAGCCATGGCGATGAGCGGCTCCGTGAGGGTTACTGTGAATTTGTCTAGTTTAGGCCATGGTGCTACCTGCTTAAGAATGCTGTGTTGTTGAGTCGCTCTTTGCTTGATATTGTCGGGCCGCTCTTTGCTTTGTGAAGGCATGACAAGTGCCGAATCGAAAATTCGTCAGCAGGGGGAGGATTTGCGGCATCAGTGGCATTTTAAAAGGCTGATCTGTGGTAATAGTGTGGTGAATTTGAGAAATCATGGGGCCATGTTAATATACAATATTTTATGCTTCCACTTCTGCTTCCCGAATACCACCCTCCCAAAGCAATATTACAATTGGTCAAGCATAGAGCTGAGAATTAAAGTTTTCTTCTACGCTTTGGGGTATTTGATCTTGATTCTTCTCTAATCAACCTCTAATCCATTTGGGCCCAGATGCCACGAAAAAATTGAGAACTAACCAGGCTAATTTGCTTCAAAGCGTAGACCTCCTGCCACACTGCGTTGATTGCTTTAGCGCGAGTGTTTACACCTTGGAAACGCGCGAAACGCCTCTTGATTTGATGGGTCAATCCACAAGGCTTCGACCGCATTTTTGTATTCTTCGAAAGCGCTCTTGCGTGTACCTCGTTTCCTTCTTTGGCATTCGGCTTCGGTTGATCCTTCTTTACTGGTATTGGATCTAGCCTCTGGGAGTTGATATGCGATGCCAGGTTAGTGCTCCTAATCCCACATCAGTCAATTATTCACATCTAAATAAAGGTGCCAAACCGGTACCTGTGTGTCTCGGCTGGCTGGGTTCTTTCGCCTGCTCTCCGATAATGTATTTAGCAGCTGTGTGATCTTTCTCGCGACTTGGCTGGACGGTGAGGGCCACAGTGAGGAGCGTGAGAGTTGCTGTAAACATGTCGAGTTTGGACCATGTTGCGGTGGGTTTCGCCTGCTGGGGAATTCGGTAGTATTGGGTCGTCCTATGCTTTGCGAACGTATTCCGAGCTCCATATTGTTGAAATACCGTGAACGGAGGGTGGAAGGGTGGCATTTTGAAAGCTGAACGGTGGTTTGGTATTGCATTATTTTAATATCGTTGGGATTGATGCTCGATGAAGGTCTGTGATGTTGGCGTTGTGACGATCAATTGAACGATGCTTGCTGAAGATTTGAAGCCCACCTGGCTCTCAAGACACAGACAGGCAGGAACTTCCGGCAATGCACTTGCGCGAGGAGCGAGACAAGATCAAAACAAATGAACACGGAACTGAGCCCGATCAAAACGCTCTTGCTTTTTCAGACAGATATCAGCTCCCCGGAGCTTCAGAAGACAAATAGAAGAACAGGCGAAAGAAAATCCGAATGGCCGATGAAGAACCGTTCAAAATGTACGCTGAGGCTATAAGCAAGCTGAGAGGAGAACACAAAGAGGGTTTGCAGATGCTTTGCCGCATTTGAAAGGAAGCCCGATTCAAAGTTAACTGCCTCGAATTGAGCTGCAAGTAAAAGCATGCGACGTTGTTCTACCCCTTATTACTTCTGCTCGGTTACTTCTTCTCTAGAATTGATGATTTGAGGCTGTTTTCAATTTGCCACAGGTTGTGAGGCATTTTTCTTGTAGTCTCGAGATTCAATATTTGCAACATAGTTCAACTTACGCCTTGCTCAACCTCCATCCAAGCCTTCACCACTACACCAACCAACTCGCATCGCAATGACGGACCTTGCCCGCCCGCGACCCCAAGAAGATGAAGAGGCTCAGCTCTCTCATACGAAGTTGCGATTGAAACTAGCCCAGAAGATTATCTGGGGCACGTTACCTGAAGTGCAGCCAACCCGCCTTGATCTTCGAGATCCATTGGTGAAGACGAAGGGTGGTGGATTCGACGCCCCCAGCAAAGACTGGTTTAACAATCGAGACGAAAATGGTCGACCTCAAAAACGAGCGTATAATGACGGGGTCACCTTTATCATGGGCTTTCAGTGCACTTGGTTGGAACTTGAGAAGATCGAGGACTTTATCATGAGAGAGCTATTCACCATGACCGGCCGTGATTTACCAACAGGCGAAAAAGAGAGACTGTTTCACCTCTTTGGAGCTGTCAACAACTATCACACGGAATGCTACTACATAGTCGACGAGATTAAGAAATCCTCCCCCTTTACCACGGCGGAGACAGTTCCTGGCCACTTTCGGGAAAGTCAGATCCAGCGGCTCGTTGCAAATGCGGCATACCATCTACAAAACTTCTTTGCGTCTTCCGGTCAGCCTAGCCATTATCTGGGCGTATCTGATGCAAAATTCCTCATCAGTCATTCAAATTTTCCCCGCCCTCCAAACTCTGGCCCGAGACCCGGCAAAGATTGCAAGTACGACCTTAGCGACTGCCACTTCCGTATACTTCAATTTGGGCAACCGTGGAATACAACTCAAATACCTCTATCAGATCTGCTCGACAAACCTGAAGGCCAGGACCAATATGTCCTGAATTCAAATATCAAGTTTAGTCAGTTTGTTGAAGCTTTCACTAAGCCGATGAAATTTGACAGCAAGACTCAAGACATCTGTTGGACCCTTAAGCTTGAACATGAGGTCATTTTGCAGCCCATTCGTTCCAAGAATAATCTCATCGCTGCCATTGCAGGGCTCCATGTTTCAGCCTCGAAGCAAATGAGGCTCAGAGTGGTAAGGATTCTCTTTAAGATTGACCTAGACAACCTGTTAACGCAGACCACAGCGTGAGCGTCAGGATGATGACATTAGAAAATACTAGCCTTTTGAGGGCCATGAAAATGTCTCAATTCGTGAGAGACATTTTGCTTTCCATTAAATGCCACTTTTCTGCTCTTGATGGGTTCGCGTGGAATGATGATGGCGGGCCCGCGGCCTTCCAGGATTTGGTGGCAAAACAGCTAAATCCAGTAGTGAGGTCTGGGATTTGTGGATGAGATTTGAAGAAAGTGGGAAGGTGGAGTGGTTTCTAACGGAGAAAGATTCTGGCCCCCAAGGCTCTTACAGCTCGCAGAATGGTCAACGTGATTTGATCAAGCGAGAAGTCCTCGGCTGGGGTTTCTTCTTTACTTCAGGATCGTAGAAAATTTCACGGCACAAAGCAGTTTTTATCAAGTTCGGTATGCAATATCAAAAGTGGAAAAGGAAGACCTAGATGCTCTTCTATATTAATCATTACAAATGGTGCTGAAATCTCGTTCGAGTTTTGGAAGGTGATTAGATTTGCAAGATTTGAAACAGCCGTGATCTGCTTATCCGGGTAGGCCTAACGTAGAGTACACACAAAATGCACTTGAAAGGCCAAGGTCCAGGCGAGAAAGTTTCAGTCGGAAAGGGGGGGTGGGTCATGTGATGATATCAAGATTATACGGAGGAACACGCTTCCAAATAAAACATGGCAATCACAAAGTCAATAAGGGACGCTACGAGAAGATGGCACTGGGAGGGAAATAGTGGTGCTCTAACGCTAACCCTATAAGTCTGTCAGTCGGTTTCCTAATCCGGGCACTAAGGGACGGGCCACTATTTGATAACTTCCACATACACCTGACACCTCCAAATCAAATCCTAACAAAGAACTTATCACTTCAACCAGCACAGTCATTACTCAAGATGCGGTCAGCACTCGTAAACCCCACCAAGGCTGTGGCTCGACGAGCCCTTATCCAGAACTTTCGTCCTTCGCCACGTTTGTCACTTGCATCGCAAACCCCGAATATTCGACAACTTCACCTCACAAGACCAGACTCAAATCAATTATATACCTCTACTTCACCACTTTCAAAGAACCACAGCGTTCTGACCATGAGACCCCTAATCCCAGGGGCGGTCTTCCAGAAGCCTGAACCTCACTCACTGCACCTACAAACAAGGTTCGTAGCCATCCGTCACTATGGTATATGATTATTCTGACACATTTTCAGAACCTATATGATGTATCTACCACCCTGTGGCCACTCCGGCTGCTTGAAAGCCTTTTGCTATCGGAAGCCCCATGAAATGTGTCAAAGCTACTGCGGAAGCTACCATTGCTCCGCACCCGGCAAACCACTTAAAACGAGGATCGCAGACGGGTTCCTGACGGTAGTTATGGCTGTAGTTCTAGTCTTTGGTGTTAACTGTATCGATTGGGGCATACCGTACTGCCGGGATTATTATAGAGAACATTTTCAGACACCCGTCCCTTCCATCGAATACGCTCCGAAGACGGAAAACAGTACCGAAAAAGTTAGCCTACCTATAGAGCATTACTGCGACAACAAAATCGGCGAGTATTTACTTGAACTCCAGAATAGGTATAATCTACAAGCGGGCGTCTTTAAAATTGAAAAGATCAAGGCAAAAAAGGAGACCGAAGGGAATGAGGATACACAACAAAAGCAACAAGAAACACCCAGGAAGGGAAATTGACTGGCGGTAATGGGCAAGTCATGGATGGAGAGTAGATTGCCTTGTCAGGCATAACTAACCCAAAACATTGAAGTGCTTGAAGTTCAGGAAAATCCAAAATTGTCATGTGTAATACCGTTTAGAATCATCCACTCAATGTGACACATTCTCCATGGCCTCGTTCATCTAGCAGAAGCTCTATTTCTGCGTCGAGCTCCAGACAAACCGTCCCATGCGGCACATCATCCACCGCTCCTCCAAGCACTCTGAGCTTGGCACCAAAACCTCATTCAGCAGATGCTCAATCCCTGCGTCGAGCTCCCGACAGACCGCCAGACTCATCCAAGTCAAACGGTCAGAAAGATCACATAGCTGCTGGATACCTTGTCGGAGAGCAGGCAAAAGACCCCAACAGACGCACAGGTTTGGCAACTCTACATTGGTGTAAATATTCTACTGACTTGGATCTAGCAGAATCAGGTCGAAACCGCAAATTCAACCGCATTCAACTTCATGATATCACAGCGGAGACGCGCATTCGCTCCGTCGTCATCTCTTCACCATCTCGTCGCCAGACCGCATTTCCAGCGACGTTTTCAAGACTTCACGAACACGCGTCACCGCGGAAGAGAAGGCGCGTGCCACAACCTCAACGCATTCACGCTTCCTCAATAAAGCTAAACACCACCCTTTTGCGACTCCCGAAATCGTCCAAACGTTTAGGGAAGTTGAGACGGCGGAGCACCTGGCACCCAACTCGCCTTCCGGCATAGCACGGTATTGGCAACGACATGCCTACTTCTGCTTCCTTCGGCCCGGGGCAACTTTCCAATAGTCCCATCCGTTTCAACTTCTCTTTCACTGGCTCCCGGTGCAGCTTCAGTTCCTTGAATTTCAAATCTGTAATGCTACTGCTGTAAACATTATTGCTCTCGCCCCCCAACTTGCGATATCATGTACCGGCTATACAGGTATTCGCGTCTCCCCACTGGCGATTTCTCTGCGGCCTGTCTACAGTCAACATCCTCACACCTACACATCTACACACACACACACACACACTATCTCTCTCTCTCTATCTCTTGGCGGATGTGGTGGATTTAGCACGGTATGGAAAGGCGGGTTTGGAATGGTTCAGGTTTACGCTGCAGGTTTACAGTGGCGTCAAGGGTGGATTCAAGGATGGTGTATCAGATCACGCATAGATCGATGGACGTAATTGTAATGATAGGAGTAGTATTCATGGGAAGAGAGAGAGATGAAGCTAATGGCGTGGTAGGAGTGGTCGTCAGTTTTTTTTTAGAGCAAGAGAACTTCATTGTCCAGCGCCTCATGGTGTTTCCACGTGACAATTTCGGATCTCCTTGCCTTCCTAGCTCTTCAATGCCTTGAAATCGTCACACCTTCCTGGGTGTTTTGCTGTCTATCCATTCACTTCTTGTAGCCAGTCAGTTCCCTTTCTATGGCCGCTCAGCCTCGCTGCTTCCGGTCTGTTTGTGTGCCTTCTGCTCTGTTGTAGATGAGGGCATGCACTCAGGTAATTGCTCGCCACTTGTGCTGTACATATCGCAGTAATATAGCATCTCCTCTATAGGTAGGCTGACTTTATCGATGCTGACTTTTTCGGTTTTATTACCCTTCGCCGGGTCTCTAAAATACTCCCAGGAGCAAATGGCAGCGGACGTAATGCCAACGCCTAAAGCTGCTCTGAAAAGTGACGTTAAAGGTCCATCTGAACTCTCAGTTGTGAATGGTTTACCGGGTGCGGAACCATGCTGATTTTTGTAGTAGCTTTTATTTTGCTCGTGAGGCTTGCTATGGCAAGAGGACGTTGAATAGCATGAGGAGTGACCACAGCGTGGAAGAAAGAGTGATTTGATTGTGGAAGTGCTAGAAAACTTGTTAGAGTAGAAGGGTATGCCATAGTTGTGGGTGGCTACGAACCTTCTTTGTAAGTATTGTGATAAAGGTCTAGGCTTTTGGAAGGCGGTCCCAAGGGGTAAGGATTTCGTTGCGCGAGCATTTCCGACGGTAAGATTTGTCGGTATCGATGAAAAGAATCTAGACTGGTATTGCCGATTCAAAATTGGTATCTTGAAAGGAATCCGAATGGTTGTGGGCTGTTTTGCTAGTGACAATATTGGTGGTAGAGGAGAGCACTGGGTAAGTGCTTTTTGGGCCAGAGACCTTGCGAGTGTCGGTTGCATCTTAGCTGCTATTCTGGTTTGCTGGTACAGATAATGAATTTGATGTTGGTTTGTAGGACTTTTTGTAGTTGAAGTTACTTATGGGCAGTCGTGGGTCGTACCAGTTGGTATTTTTATAGTTCCAAAATTAGGAAAAGGACTGACTTCCAAGCTAGGAACCCGGGAGCTAGCGCGCCAAAAAAGACTACCAGCTCTCGTTACACCACCTTTTATACATTTAGTTAAGAGAAAGCTTTTCTTAACTAAAGTAGGCCCGTTCCAGAGCTTCTTAATAAGACACGATCGCAGTGGACCAAAATATATTAATATACAATAATTGCGGGACAAAATTATAATTGGAGATGGATTTAAAAGTTTTACGATTATGAAATAATACAAAGAGCATCCCCTTTTAACTAAAAGGTTTAAAATAAACAGACCAAGACGCCTTCCGGATGTTTCCATTTCACCTTGCGCTGTCGGGATGAAAAGCAAGCCGGTAGCGTGATGAACAGACAACAGAATACTGTCGAGCACCTGCAATACAATGAAAGGTATCCTCGACGTTAACTCCGGACTCCGGCCGCCAGCTCTTGTAATCCTCCTTTGGAAGTGCAAAATCGGAATGATAATAACTGTGAAAAATTTCCATCTACGGGAGCCAGAAGCCGCGTTTCCAAGACAGATTCGTTGAAGTGATATGCTGAACCAGAATGGATAGAATACGCCGCGGGTGGCGGTAAGCCAGCACAAAAACCATCACAGTATCTGAAGCTGCGGTGAAATGGCTAAAGTCTTGCAGTCGCAACCTCTGTGGCCGGGCCGTTTGTCGAAACAAGGCAGAAACTTTTGGCACCGCACTTGCAAGGAGCGAGTTGCCCTTTCGGGCAGATATGAGCCGCCGAGCTTCAAAAAACGGCGTATACAGGAACAAGGCATTAGTGTATTATTATACGTAGCTAGAAGGCATCCAAAGCCAAGAAGCCCCCAAACGCCGCTGGTGTCTACCGTGAGCATCAGATGTGATGTCCCCGAACGCCAATGCTAAACCCTATGCTCGAAAATCGCCAAATAGTACATCGATGACCTCATCTAACAACGTGAACGCGAGGTGTGCACTGCATCTAGATCAGTATTACAAGAAACTGAGGTCGTGAAAAGATGTGACTTACTTCAACCGCGGATTATTAAACGTAGCAAATATCCTCCGACTCGCAGCCTGAGCATTTACTCTCCCTACAACACTAGCAGCCAAATCTGGGACAAGGGTAGCAAGCATCAAACTTGCTTCTGTACGTGTCTTCGCCTTCTCGGAAGAGGTTCGAGGTTTGCCGTCTCGTTTCAGTTGGCCTTTCGGCCACATGGAATCTTTGAGTAGATTCACATACTTGATGATGGCTTCTTCAGATATAAAACCCTTGACGTTCTCGCGGACCTTTCGTTCAATGGTGCCACCGAGGAGTTGGTGTAGGACTACAACCACGGCTCGGCCGCGCAGCCAGTTGTTGCCGCGGTTGAGTTCGAACACCTCGAGGAAGATGTCGCAGATCGGCTTGACGAAGGGTTCTAGTTCCTTATCTTCGAAAGCGTTCAGTTCCGCCTCAGCTTCTGCCACTGTGAGTGGATCTTCGCTGATTGCCGTGGGCATTGTGATGAGCTGGCTCGTTGCAGCAGATATCAAGTTCTGGCCTGCAACAGAAAGCTGGTCAAGGACAGGGATGTTGCCCAAAAGGTCTTCCATTCCATCGGTGACGGAGTTGTAAAATCGAGTCATGATATCCTTCTTGTCCAGGTCATGGTCATAATGGGCGTCCCCTGCAGGGCCAATCGCACTTTGCGATAGGAATGCACGCAGTTCTCGGCTACGACAGACATCTGGCAGCAGCAGTATCTCTCGCAGGTACTTCTCAAGCGCAACTCTTCGCTTATGGAGGAAGTCGCTCTGCAATTTCATGACCATGCGTCGCCTGGGAAAATCAAGATTACGGACTGATGGATACCTAATCCTTAGCCGTTGATGTAGCTCGTGAAACTCGCTATAGCGTCGTGTGATTGTCCAAGTCGCCGCTGGCATTTGCTCTCCTGCTTTGCGTTGCACTTCAATTAGATACACAGCGTATTCTCGTCCATCCTCCTCCTTCCCCACCATTATCGACTTGATTTTGATAGTAGACCGCCCATACAGACTGTTATCGCTCTCTTGGATGACGTACTGCTGGCGTTGAAGCTCTTTTCGTCGAATTTCCCGTTGTAAACTTGCTTTGGACTTTCGTAAGATCCGTAGTTCGGCGTTATTATTGGTAAGCTCTGCTTTCCTTGTAAGCGAATCAACCACTGCGTCTTGTGCCATGAGTCGATCGACATCAGTGGTAAGAGCCGCAATGGCTTCAGCCAGGCCTAGATCCCCGGGTGCCGCTTCATGGACCTCCTCTTCCTCGTCTTTCTTCTTGTCTTCTTCAGGATCCTCATGCTCGTCAGAAAGAAATTTCTCTTCGTCGCCAAATAGATCATCATCTGTGAAGACCCCAATCCGAGATGATGTGTTCACAAGACCAAGAGATGCGATACTGGGCTTTTCAACCTGACCTCCGAACAAATCCGTTCGTTTGTGATCAACCTGACCCCCAAACAAATCGGTTCGTTTGTGATCAACCGAGCTTCGAGTCGAATTGTTCCCGTTTGGTGAAGTAATGCTAGGTGTAGAAGCGTCCATACTTTCTTCATCCCCAAAAAGCGACTTCCTTAAATCCTCAACATCAGGCTTATCCTCCATGATGTCGTTCAAAGCTGCTTCCATGGCTTCTACCACATTATTGTCTGGCTCGGTCTCCTGAGGTGCTCCGTCGAGGCTGTGTACTGAGTTGTTCATTCCGTCACTGTCAACATCGTCGTCGTCGAAGAGGGGCGGGGCACTTTCTTCGTCAAACGAGATCGGAGAACCAGCGAGAGAATCTGCCGAACGAGGAGCCCCAGGTAAGTCAGTAGAGGAAGTGGCTGCCCGGCGGAGATCACTTCTTCTGGGCGCTAGCTTAGCTGATACCCTCGAAAGTGGATTAGGCTTCGATGGAACTGCTTGAGCGGAGGTTGCCCTGATATGCAATTGGGGCTTCTGTACAACTGTCTCTGCCCTTGAGGGACCGAGCGGAGAAGGTGCTGGTGAAAGACCTTTTGAAGCTTCTTGTGCAGTCAAACACTTGTAGAACAAGTCTGACTTCTTGAAATTCTGGAAGTGCTTTTCCTTCATAAACTGAAGAGCTGCCGTCTGGGCTCTCAGAATAGCCCTTCGAGCAAGAAAGTATTGGTATGGAGTACCCTGCTTGCCGGCCCTGAGAAAGTCCTGTACCAATTCTTTCGAAGCATCAGAGACATTGAGCTCAGGCCTCCCCAGATACGCTTCGTTGATCTGAGCAAGATCCGTTCTATCCGCATCAGTCCACTGTGTCAGCGTTGCAGGTATCTCGTCGTCAGTCGTTTCGTCTTCGAGCGGATTTCGGAAGCCATCGACAACGATCCAGAATTGTACCAAAGGCATCAGATTCTGCCTTTCCATGTACTCCATAAAATAGGACAGCCCCGAAGAATCATGAAGCAAATCAACCAAAGAAGCATTTTCGAATTTGGAGACCTGGCCTCCATTGGATTTTAGAGCATTTGGTGTGGGTATTCGCTCTCCACCAGCTGCAAGTTGATTGACTCTCTGGTCTAATATTCGTTTTCCTATATCCAAACGCCGCAGATATACGGGATCTTGACCTTCCTGCAAAGCATCTCTCTTAAGTTGACTTGAGATCTCACTTCGAAATCTTCTCGCATCTGACAGATTATTGACTTTCCGAATAGCTCTTACAAACTTCTCAAATTTCCGTTCATGATCTCCGGGTGATATTCGCGGGAACGATACTGTCCGTCTTGGTTTCGGGGCAGGTGAAGCATGCTCGTCCAAAGCTGCTCGGAGCTTCTTCACTGTGGAACGGTCCTGGAGCATCGAACGTCCCTATATTTCGTCAGTACCGCAACGACCTTATTCGGATCCTACATACGTATGCTTCCATGACCTGATTCCATGTATCTGGATCTGACAACATTTGCATAACTGGGGTGAGCACTGCGCAAGAAACTAGCTCCTCGATCAGAACTCCCACAGCTCGACTAGCAATAACCCTTTCCGGGAGCAATTTTGGCAGCAGCTCCTTCGTTAGGTTCCGCAAATAGTCCTGCTGCACCAATTTTGTATCCGAATATGCCAGAGATGCCGCGGGGTGTAGTTTCCCATCCCTAAATTTTCCAGCAATCGCCAAATCCAACTCCTCCGACTCCGTAACACTCCTATTCAAATGCTTGCCCCGTATAGCCTTCTCCGCTTCGTAGAAATCTCTGAAATGCGCCGTCAGAATCGGGACAAATCTCGTAGTAACAATCTCCGTGACATCCAGTTCCAGCAGCCTGTCTCGTAGGGTTTCCAGAGCGAAGCGTATAGTCTTGTCCACTTGACTGATGAAGACCGGATTCTTGCTTATATTCGAGTACCAGGAGCTGACGAAATCCCGCAGGATGAATTCCAGTAGCTCGTCCAGCGCGTTCGAGACTTTCAGGTCTTCGGGATAGAGGGGTTGCCAGGGGAGGCGTTGCCGCTTTCGAAGGGCAACGATTTCCTTCTCCCATGATTCCGTAGCGATAAAGGCAGGGCCTTTAGGTCGGACCAGATCATTTCTTCCGCCATATTGACTGCCTTTGGAGGTGAGGAGCAGTAATGCGACCAGTCCTACGACTGGCAAAATGAGCCCTGCGACGAATGCGTATCCAGCCCAGCGCAACGCGGGCACCCAGTTGACGGCATAACCCCAAGCGATAAAACTGGCGATGCCTGCAAGGATTACATCCCGTCTTTTGAGGGCCATGGTATGTGACGAGAGAATTCGTCCTCGGACGGCATGGTTGGTCTGTCGTGTATTGCTGTGGTTAAGAGGTTTCAAAAGCTTCTTTTGAGCACCAAGAGCTGTAAATCTCGCGTAATCGTGCCCATTCACGAATCGTCCACCACTAATAGTCAGATATAGAAGAGCGTTGCTTGGTTATTTGGATTCCTGATATTGTAAAATTTGGTTTATTTGGTCTACCATGGTGGATCTTCCAACCGCCTGAACAGAGCTACAAATTTCTGACCATTATTCCTTGTGACCTTCATACCCTCCTCCGTCTCCATCCTCATGACCTCTACGCACTGGTCTGCTTCTTGATCTACCTCTGATACTCTTTCAAACGATGGATGTTTATCAAAATGTTCCACCATCCAAAGATGCAGATCCTCCACATCCGTTATCGTGTAAACAACGCCTCCCGGTCGTACAACATAAGCGTACTCGGAGTTCAACGTCGTAGATACGATCCGAGCCTTGTGTTTTCGGGCCTTGAAATGCGGGTCGGGGAAACAGAGGAAGATTTTGGATAGTTGCGACTTCTTGAAGAAATTTGGAAGGAACTTCATGCTGTTTGCTCGGAGGCATGCTGCGTTCTGGTATAGACCCTCGTTTGCGCTCTGTACTCGTAAAGCCTTAATTCGTTCTTGGACATACTCCGCGACTTGGGTTCGAATCTCCATCCCTATCCGAAACCATTAGCCATTGACAATGCACCTCACCCGGGAGAGAATACCAAGCATTAATGTGTCAGGAAGCTTTGGTGCAAGAGCAACAAGCAACCCTCCGAATCCGCACCCAATATCAGCGACCTCCACATCTTTGGTCAACCTCCTTACGTCTCCCGTATTTCCAGTAGACGTTTCTGTTGTTGTAGCAGCTTGTTGATTCGATTCGGATCCTGGCTGTTCGTTTTCTTGGGTAGGCTCAGCGAAGTCAGGGTAATAGGGCGACCAATCCATATGGGCAGGACTGATAGGGCTTCACGAAATTAGTATATTTTCACATGATCTCCTTGAGATTTTAAGAACTTACTACACCAAGTTGTGGTCAGAGAAGACATTGGCATGAGCTCTCTGCCTGTAGAATTTCTTTTTCGGAAGCTCTGTCGTATCACCGCCCTCACGAGCACTCTTGTACTCTACTCTCTTCTGGCGCTTATTCGCAGGGCCCGCCATGTTGAAGGTGATATCTTGCTGAAACGTTGTATAGATTGCTTTGCTCAGAGATCGTGGGGTATTAGCAGTTGGAGGGGCAAAGGACGAGGCTCCAGGTCAAGGCTGAATAATTTTTCTATCGATCTTTATCACAGCCGATGGCCGGAAATTAGCGTGCGGCCCGCATTTTCCCCCTGTCTTCCGATGCCCGTCATTCCGTTTGTAAGACGCGCCCAAAAAGGGCATGAATCTCCTACCGATGTCCTTCACCTCACAATCCACCGACATGACAAAGTCTCATTCACAAATTTCTCGCCAATTCATGATTGATTCGTTGCAAAACGTTGACGTTTGCGCTGTTCTTTCAGCCACTTGAATGCGCATCCTGTGCAAGTCAGACCATCTCCCTTGCAGTACAACGTTTATCTAAGCCCCTGATCCCCGGACAACTCGGATTCTGCCACAAGATAACTTAAAGCCATGTCTTGGTTTTCAATACTTCCAGAACCGTTCGTGGTCATTGAGACCTGGGCTATTCGCTTCTTTGTGAGGGCTCTCCCTCTTCGCAACCTGCATGCACTAATAGGCCACACAGTTACTGCTCGGATTTTTGTCAATAGGCCCATGGGTTCTCCTCATTATCTACGACGCATTCCTATACCTATTCCGTACCTCAACATACGAAATCCCATATATCGGCGGCCGCGCGAGAAGCAGACCCAGACCGAGAGCCCCGAGCCTAAGTGAGAGGCCCAGTGGCAAGCCTCGTCGCAGGTTCAGTCTGACTCTTCCAGGGGTAGCAAAGCCAGGAGAAGTAGCAGATAAGATGGTTGGACTGAAGAACCGGTGGGAAAGATCGGAGCACGAGAGAAATGGCAGTGCGATGATGAACGAAGATTGACTACTTTTATTTTGGTCCTTTTGCAGACAATCTGCAGACAATCTAAGACAAGCGTTCAATGACCTTGATCAAGTCTGCTGTGACTCCCATAGCGGTTACTTCACCTCCCGCGCCTGCTCCTTGGATGATCAGGGGGTTAGCACCGTATCGCTTGGTGTAGAAGCTGATGATGTTATCGCTGCCCTTGAGTGCTGCAATTGGGTGTGAACGGTCGAACTTCTCCAAGCCGACCTTCACCTCTTTCTTTGCTACATCAATACTTCCCACAAACCGCACGACCTTGCCTTCCTTCTCTGCAGCAACCTTGGTCTCTTCCATCTGAGAGTCAAATTGAGGCAGTTTCTGCAAGAACTCATCACCGCTTGAAACACTCTCCAATTCTTTAGGAATCAAGCTGTGGACCGGGAACGCTGTAGGTGATTCGATAGGAAGACCCGACATTCTAGCCAAAATAGTCAACTTGCGGGCAACATCCAGACCGTTCAAATCATCTCTTGGATCAGGCTCTGTGTAGCCCAATTCCTTAGCCTTCGTAACCTCCGCAGACCATTTTCCACCAGAGCCTTCAAGGGGCGCAAAAGAGTTGAAGAGGAATGACATGGTGCCGCTGAAAACGCCCTCAATCTTCGTCACCTCGTCTCCAGTATCCACGAGATCCTTCAGAGTAGAAAGAATAGGCAGACCGGCACCACAAGAGCTTTCATGATACACCTTAGCACCCGACGAAGCAGCAGCGGAGAAAATGTCCTGCCACAGCTTGTAAGAGCCAGAGAAAGCTTTCTTGTTGGGCGTCACAATGCTGATTCCCTTCGACAACGCACTCGGGTATTGATCTGCTACATCTTGAGAGCTGGTGTTATCGACGAGGATAGCCTTTGCTGGTGTAGCCGCCAGGAATTCGATAGCCTCAGTTACAGAGAGGGTCTTCTGAGTTGACTCTGCGAGCTTTGTGCTGAGGTTCTCGAAGCGCAGGCTTGTGTATTTTTCGCTGTAGAGGGTCTTTGTGCTTCGGGAAACGAGGACGAGGGATAGCTTTGGGGAAGAGGCGTTTGTAGCATAGCGTTTAGAGAGCGATTCGAGTTGAGAGAGGAAGCATTTTCCTACACCTCCAGCGCCTGCAAATCGTCAGCGGTTGCGGCAGAGAGGAGGGGTAGCAACTTACCAATTACACCGATGTAGATTTCTTTAGGAGCCATTTTGTATTGAAAGACGTTTCTGAGAGCAGACATGCACTTGTGCAATATCAAACTTGGAATGTATAGCAATTGACTTGAGATGTGTCGATGTCGACAAAGTTGAAAACTCAATACCGCGGGGTCAGCGATCTCGGCTTTCCCGCCCCACCTCCAATTTCAGCGGAACTCTCAGCCTTACCCACGCAAGCCCATTTCAGGTACCACGCATCCTAATCTCAAACCCCTCCCATCCCCATCCACCATGGCATCCGACGCCTCCCTCTACGGAATCCGCAAGCCCAAAAACACGCCCAAAGAGCTCTCCTCCTCCACCTCCCTCGCCTTCAGCTCCACCCTCTCCTCACTGCTCTCCGCGCCCTCCTCGTCAACCAGCACAGGCCGTCCGCGCCCCTCCAAAGCAGCCAAGAACGACATCTTCACTTCACACAACAAGAATACCAAGAAGCGGGCAGCGCGGGACTTAGATGATGATGGTAGTGGAGGAGGGCAGCACAGACAGGATATCGGCGGCGTGGACGAAGCGGTGCTGCACCGCAGCAAGCGCAAGCTGCAGGCAAAAGCCAAGCTGTACAAGGAAATGAAGCGCGCCGACTACGCCGGCAACGACCCGGACGGCCTCGTCGACTTCGACCAGAAATGGGCGGCTCGTCAAGGGCGCGACGAGCCCTCTTCCTCCTCCGAAGACGAAGACGCCGCCGGGCCCTCTGAAGAAATCGTAGAGTACGAAGACGAATACGGGCGCTTACGGCGGGGTCCAAAGTCAGAGGCGGAGAGGATGGAGAGGAGGAAAGCGAATAAGGCGTTGGGGCAGGAGGAGTTGGATCGCATGAGCGCGCGGCCGGCGCAGCCGAGCAAGTTGATCTACGGGGATACGGTGCAGAGCATGGCGTTTAATCCGGATGAGGAGCAGGCTGGCAAGATGGAGGAGCTGGCGCAGAAGAGGGATCGCAGTATGACGCCGCCGGAGATGCGGCATTATGATGCCACGCAGGAGGTGCGGAGTAAGGGCGTGGGG
>QGMK01000853.1:0-16204 GCA_007825345.1 Lachnellula suecica
CGGCGGTGCGGCTTTGGTCTTCGGATGCCATGATTGTTTATGTTTTTGTAGATTCTGGTACTTGAAGGAAGATTTGTTTGGGAGAGGACTGAGTGTATTGTGTGGTGTTGTGAGGATGATATTGTTGGAAGCTGGTCCTTTGTTTACTCGAGCTCCCCCGCATTTCAGCCCTGCAGCTCGTTGCTAGGCGCTAGTCCGGATTTGGCTGCCACCACTACCATAAAACTTTAGACTCGCTTTGCCTTTATCACATGAAGAAACGACCGCAAAAGCAAGTTGCCTCCTTATCATTTTTGCAGATATCATGTTGATGTCGATTACGAATTTGCTACATGAGTTCAAGGGTGCACTTCCAAACTTTCAAGTGAAATGAGACAATGTACGGCCCCCTTCTGAGGGATCTTGATATCAAATTTTTCCTCGTATGTACTCTAAAATGCGAATACCAGTCATGTCCCGCCGCCAACCACAATAATTTTTACAGATTCTTCAATGCAAATCTCTTATGGATCCGCTCGCCCCATTTCAGAAGAATGATCGGAACAGGCAATAGAGCAATGGCCACAAAAGCCAACAAGCTGTTGCCCCAGCCCAATCCTAATGTTTCATACATCTTCTGTCCCGTCAGCGGCAACACAGCACCCATGATACTTCGAATGACAGTGTTCGCTGCAAGAGCACTGGCAGCATAGATGGTAAACACATCAACCAGGTAAGTGCTGACAGTCATGAATACTGCAATGTTTCCAATTCCAATCAGAGCTGTTGACATGATAGGAACAATCCAATGGACGTGGTACTTCGATGTCCAGCCATAGATCAGAAATCCAACCGGGATGAGCGCAGCAGCAGGAATCATAATCGGCAGGCGGTACTCGGGTTTCATGCCCGCGGATTCCTCGCCTGCAGCAGCGGCTTTGGCATCTGCTTGTTCGGTCATGCGTTTCAAAGTGCGATCAGAGAACCAAGCAAAGAAGAGAAGTCCACTGACTGATCCGATACCAATACCCAAGAATGACAGACCAACAGAGCCGGAAGAAAAGCCGTAGGTATCTTCGAACACAACAGTGAATGTTGTAAATAACAGATAAAGGTAACCGTACACGACTCCGACAAAGATACTTGTCGAGAGCACGACCGGGGACAATATGAGCATTTTTGCGGGACGAATAATGGATCTGACAAAGAAGTCTCTTGGGGAAAGTCCACTATCGAGCTTGGACCTCAGCTCGGGATTTCCAGTTTCTTTTTGAAGACGGGCAGTTTTCCGGGACAGGAGCGTGGGAGCATGTGTTTCTCGCAAGAAGAAGAAACAGAATATTGTGCAAACCCCAGAAAGCATGGCTAGGAGCCAGAATACCCATCGCCAGCCTTTGGCTTGACTAAGGTAACCACCAGCAATGGGCCCAACTAAATGGGGGTCAGAAACGTCTTTTCTGCGGCAAATGTCAACTTACTGACAGGCCCAACTATGGGTCCTATAACGAATGCCGACATGGCTTTTCCCCGGTTCTGCTGATGGATTAAATCTGCAATACTGCCACCACCTATACTTTCGATCAGCAAATCATCATAAGGTATCCACAAACTTTCGACTCACCATTCGTCAAAGGAGCGCTTCCAAAACAACCCGCCAGGAACCGAAAGCCAATCAGCATATTCAGTTTCGTTGCGAGAGCACAGGCCACAGTGAAAGCAACAAACCCAACATTGCACGAGTGGTAAATAACCAACCGGCCGTATATCTCACTAAGCGGTGCCAATATCATAGGTCCAAAAGCAAAGCCCAAGACATAAACCGAGACAACAAAACTGGCAAGCTCAACGTTGTTGCTTTTAAACTCCTCCATCACTAGCGGTACACCCGGCGCGAACATGGAAGACGCCAGTGGTGAAACAAAACAGATGGCCGATACCAAGGCGATGTTCAGAACCTTCAGTCGCGAGCTGAAGTTCAACGGGTTGTGGGGATCTTCGGGGCCATCCCACCAGACAGTATTCGAGTCTTCAGACTCCTCCGCAGATGCATCCGCGGAGTGTTTCTCGATGTCTTCGTCTGTGCCGTGGGTCTGTGCCCCCTCTTCGGATCCTTTTGTGTCATGTTATGTTGCGTATTGTGTAGCGATCGCTTGCTCTCTCTTCAACTCCCCCGCAGCATCAGTCCCAGAATGTTTCGAAGCCAGTGCTTCTTTTTCGATATCATGGTCTTGCTTTGGAGGTTGGGCATCCAGCTCGCTGTTATTCATAACCTGGGTATCAATCACTGAGGGCGAAGTCATGTCCTAGATCCTGTTTTCCGCATATTAGCTAACTTATCCCTTATTGCGCTTTTAGGTTAGGCAAGTAGCCATCTTAAAAAGACCTACTCCTGGCAATCTTGAGGAAAGAACTCAAGTCGGAAGCAACCGCAGCGAGCGATGTGGAGATTTCAGCAATACCCAAGCAAGCTATGAAACCGATGCTTTGCGCCAGCGCTGTGTTGGCGGATGCAAGCTTCTGGAAGTCTCAACGCATTCTAATTCTCGATAGATGAAGCTGTTGCCCATCGAGAAATGGGACATGAGTGACCTCAGACGTCCTCACGCGCTTCAGCAAACGGAATCAGCAGCAGTTCTGAAGCCTCGTCCGGGTATCGGATGTTGACTTACTGCATAACATGGATAGCTCTGCATAAATTTGGCATTATTCTCACAGGGCTTCAAAGCGGGTGTGGCGTGGCGGCTACTGATGTCTTGCATGGAGCTTCGATTCCACCAATAAGATGGCAGTATCTTCACGGTTGCATCTGCTCTCTGTTTTTGATTGCTTTTCAGTTCAAACACAAATCTCGGCTCTTCAACTTGACCCTAGAGGTTCTCGTCACTGAATTTGATTTATCTTATTCTTTTCCTCCTTGTTACGATACTTTTTGGCTTTTCAGCTATGGGGTTGCCATTACCATCTCTATCACACCTGTCTTTTTGGTCACTTTGACGAAAGACTGATCAAAGTCCGTAATATCATGATCAAAGCGTACGATACCAGCTCTGGAAGATATCCGCAGGTCAAAGGGGTACTGGACAGGTCATGTCTTAGAGTAAAAGTCAGGGTGGGACGAAATTTCAATGTTTGAGATTGGCTTCTCGGCTACCCACTTTATCACTTTTCTCCTCGTCCTTTTTAGCTGCCTTTCTTGAGGCGATGATATGGTCTAGTAAAGAACAACACATCTTTTAAACATAGTGCTTAGGTTCAGTTAATGTTTCCAATATATTTCCTAGGGTTCCTGGTTGGAGAGGAAACCTCGATTCAATTCCACGCCCAACTGCTTTCCTTGAATGCTGACTTTATGTCGAGTCCATGTCTCACACGAATTTAATCGTCTGTTGTGACTCGATATTCACATGAACTGGCAAGCAGATCTACCCCTTTTACCTCTTTCCCCTTGAGCTTAAGTCAAATATCAATTGTAAGGACGCTCTAATATTCTACATTCAATTATCTGGGAATAAGAACCAGAATCGTCTGACTCCGATTTATATTCAATCCTGCAAGGTGGCAAGAGGAGGCAATAACTGCGGCCTTGGGGGCGTTTTTCTTCTTGCCAGACTACCTCTCATGCCGGCTTCAGAACCAACCTCTTCAGAATCATTTAATTACCTAAAGAGCGTGAGAGCTCAGACGGAATGGCCCTAAATTACGACTTCGACGAGCCAGCAGCTCATCCTCTGAAAGTGTGTAGTCTTGTAATACTACTCCACATCCTGATTGGAATCGGCCTCGCATTTGTACCTCCCGCCAACCGACTTCAACGTGCGGCCTTGTTGGTCATCTCTGTGTCCATCGCTTCGGAGTTGTTGGTGTCAAAAAATCGAGTCAGCGAAAATGCAGTTGTGGCGGGGCTTTTGTTCTCAACATTGTGGCAGAATCTGCTCCGGTCCAGCGATCTCTTACTTTTGAAAGGCGTTCAGATTACTGCTGAAGTCAACTCCTCTACTGAGATGGACTTTTATCGTCCAAGTCAGAATACGTCATCTTGGATTTCGCGTCTTTTCTCAGCAACACTTTTGCCTTGCAGTCCCCGGTACATCGGTACGCCGGTAAGCTATGCCCCTTTTTTTTTGCCAGCCCCTTCCACTTCTGGCATCTGCCAAGGGGTGATTCCTAGCCGTGGGTGCTGATCTCAAAACGGCACGCGGTACTAATGTATTTCAGTGGTCCGTCAAGAAGCTCCAACCGTACTCAGCAAGCGATCCAACATACGTTCCGTCACGCAGAAATTTTCTGCTTCAAAAGTCGATTGTATTCGTTCTTGTCTACTGTCTCATGGATCTCCCAAGCTTATTCCCGGTATCTGACTCCAACGAAACATTTCCCGCCACAAAGGAGACCATTTTCGCTCGTCTTTCGGACGTCACACTGGGAGAGCTCGCCACGAGATCTGTTCTGGTTCTCTCGCACTGGCTATGTTCTTACTGCTACTTGCTCGGCATCTCGAGCGGACTTGCTGTTGTTTCCGTTGGGTTAGGCGTCTTTCCTGTTAAAGCATGGCCACCGTTGATGGGATCGTTCAAAGATGCGTATACGATTCGGCAGTTCTGGGGGTACGTAGATCATCTGTCACTGAGAGCTGCTCTAACGATGTTTAGGGTGACCTGGCACCAGTCTATGCGTACATTCCTCGAGCCATTGTCTGACTTCGTGTCCTCCACCCTTCTGCGTATCCCGAAGAGAACTGTGGTGTCGCGATATACGAGACTCATGATATCTTTTCTGATCTCTGGATTAATTCATGTTGGAGATGACATGTCATGTGGAGTACATCCGCTAAACAGCGGTGCTTTGCGATTCTTCCTGATGCATGGGGTAGGTATCATGGCTGAGGATGCAGTCCAAGAACTGTATCGACGCAGTGGAGGACGGTCTAGTAAGTGGACTCGAGGTGTGGGGTATGTCTGGACTTGGCTCTTTTTCGTTTGGACTACTCCTTCGTGGTCATGGAGGCTGTTTCGGGTGATGATTCCTAGGGAAGAAAAGTCTCTTCCGTTTAGTTTTGCGAAGTACTTGACAGGAAAAAATCAGTAGAATACTTTGAAGTGCGGAGACGAGAGTTCCACCCATCCAAGTGTACTTTTCATCTAGGCAATACTATTGTGGTTTAAAGGCCAAATCCGTTCCAATCTCGTTCCGACCAGTTTGTTGACCTGGATTTCTGGATTTTCGCTCAACGGGATTTACACTTCGATTCACCCACTACAGCTTGCGCTCCTGGAATCTAAGCCGTGGTCTATAACACACCAAATAGTGGTAAATCAGGACAAAATGTTCTAGCTGCCGCAGGAATACTCGTTAAGTTTTCATATTCAATAACTAACGTGCTACAGAGCCTCATCCTAGCCCTCGCGGCATGGATCTTGAAACCCATCCAAAAACCAGCAAGCGACATCCTCGTCCTTGAACTGCGCTGCAGTCGCAGCTGCTTATTACAAAAATCAAAAAAATTAATCCGATGTTGCACAGACTGCAAAATGGGGAAACACAGTCACGGCAACGCTCAGTTTCTGGCACGCTCCTTCAGCGCCACGCCTATCGCTCTAGAAGCATATTCGAACACTATTCGGATTATCTCTCTCGGTAAGTCCTCTCATTCTCTTCCCTCACAATATCCAAAACGTCCTGCGGCAGCTTGATTCGTCTCTCCCCCTCAATATATTGGAGTCTTTTTTTTGCCATTTTTCTGCGTCGCCTTTGCCGGCCTGCAATCTTCGAATAAGCCACCTTCTTTGAATAGCCCGAGACGACTAAGTTACACCTTTCTTCAATAACATCTTGACCTTGAGATACCTTTTCAACTTTCGTTGGATAGGAAGTCTCCCTGCACCCTTCCGTCTGCCGACATCCCCCCTCGTTTGCACTTCCACCCCAGCACCCATATCAACTGAAATAAGGCGATTCTTCCCAACAAACTACCAAGTTGCTGCAGTCTTCGTCTTTGAAGACTTTCAAATGGATGAAAGCTAATATCTCTCCACAGAGTGCAAAACGTTGCGATGCGCATGTTGTCCGCCTCCTCTTGGCGCATTCCTTGCTCCCCACCACCCCGCTAATTCAGAAAGTGGCCTCAATTGCATTGAGAGGCGAGGAAAAGCGCGAGGGGGTTTGTCAACTCGCATAGCCAATCCGAAGCAAGGTAGGAATACCAGCCCCTTGCTCGAAGTCTCCGCACACTTCTCTTCTTCCCATTCGACACGTTCTTACAGTTGGCCGCTGGTGATACCCGACGGATCTGTTGAGACCATCCCCCTAAAACTTAGTTCACAGTCACGAAATTCCAGGTCTCCGGATCTTTCGGGTTGTGGGAAGGACATACAGTGGAAGGCAGTAGGGGTCGTATCCAGTTGTATGCGGATGCAGCTCGATACACCCCCCTGGCAGCCCATGGCCTATTGCGAATAGCTGTTCTAGAGCTGTGAATAGGACTTCTGTGAGTATATCCTTAATCTCAATAACATTAGTCATGATTGTAGCAACTTGGTGGGTAAGTAATTTCTTTTTGACAATTTTGCATATCAGCCACACATCCAATTTACATCATTCCCTCCTTGCCCCATTAACATCAATTTCCATGCCCATTAACCCCTCAACCTCCCCCAAAACACCTCCACAGGCCCAACCGCCGTCAGATGGCAATAGGCTGCGCCTGCATCATCGCAACCCCCTCACTCACAAGCTCCTCTTGCGGCACCGACCTAATAGGGATTTCATCGACCGATCCATTCGTATCTACCTTCTTTTCTGGCGTCTCCTCAGCTGGAGCGGACTCCTCAACTGGAACTGGAGCTTGCTCGATGGGAGCGAGGGGTTCCGGTTCTTGTGTAGCCTTCTCGTCGGAAGTCAGAGGTTGAGCCTCTTGGCTCACTGATGCTGGTGCAGTAGTTTCCTCGATCGGCGCGGGTGCGCTTTCCTTCTCCGCAACAGGCTCTTCTATCTTTGGAGCCTCAACTTCAGGAGCCGGCTCACTGGCTGATGCGGGGGCTTTACCGCTTCCCTCTGCTGCTGGCGTTGATTCTCGAGGAGCCAATTTAGCTTTCTCAGTAGCAGTGCTAGGTTTCTCTACCTCGGCTTCGACAGGGGCAGGCGTTTGCTCCTCCACTTCAGCAGCTGGCTTGCTCTCTTCAACAGGAGTGCTCTCAACAGGCTTACTCTCTTCCGCAGGAGGTGGAGTGGTTTCATCGGCAGCAGGCTCGGACTCCTCAACCTTTGGCTTATCATCCTGCGCAACCGGAACACTCTCCTCACCAGCAGTCGCAGACTCAGCAACTGGCTCCTCGGGTTTAGTTTCATCTGCTACCGGAACAGGAGTTTCTTCTGTGGATGGCTCAGTCGTCTCGGCGGCCTTGACCTCGGGTTCGTCACTAGCAGAGGGAGCAATCCCCTGGCTCGCCGGCTCAGAGACAGGCTCAGACTCCTCGGTCTTGGCCTCAGGGGTTGATTCCTCGACAGCTGGTGCTGACGTGGGTTCCGTGGGAGTTTGTTCTTTGGGTAGTAGGGCAGCCTCACGGGCATCGAGTTCCCGCTCGCGCAACGTAACAGCTTCCTCACGAGCTGCGAGAGCTGCTTCGCGTGCGTCGAGATCTGCAGACATAATGTAGCTGGTATTATTGACTTGGATAAGTTGAAGAGAGACTGAGTTGGTGACTTGATAAATGCCAGGATTTTTTATAGGAAAGATGATTTAGAAATATCCACTTGGGATGACACTTTCAAAAACACAGTAGGTGACAGTTGAATAAGTATAGAACAACCCTCAGGAAGGTGAGGAGCGGTGAGGGGGGAGACCCCGTGGGGGATCGCCTCCTTCCCCTTGACTCGCACAGCACGTGGTCACCCACCCCGCGCGTTGGGCACCACCACCTACGAGTCCTACCATCGCATCATCGCCAGTTACTCTAATTCGAGAACTCGGAATGAAGTATTGCCCTTGATGTTGTGCAAAAGCAGAGAAAAGGGCCGCGTGCAGGAACTTCCACTGTGTGCCGATGCACTCTGAACCACTGGGCAAAGAAAGCTACCCCAGGATACGAGAAGAACGCAACAACGGCTTCTGATATGCATAGTCTGCAAATGCGGGGTAATAAAGCAAGCACGGCTAGAGATGAAGGGTCGCTCGGCGTGCATGCATGTCCTGCGAACAGGACAGAGTGGTGAGAATTGCTGGAAGCCGCGTTACGCGTTTTGTTGCACGCGCAGCCAGTACTGACTCTATACTTGGCAAGCGCCTCCTAGCCCAATCGTGCAGCAGCGGTGACAGTGACACTTGCCAGCACACGAACCCTTGGTGCTCCGTATAGCCAGTCATGAATACCTCACTCGAAAATCTGCGGCTGGGTTCTGGGCGAGGACTGATTTGGGGTACTGGGAAGGGAAGGAAGCGGTCACACCCCCGCCAGGTTTTCTTCACCCACCACTACGACGATGGTTCGTGCGGTACGTGCGACGGTGTGCAGGACGGAAGACTTATTGAGTAACGTGGCAAGCGTGGGGTCCAATGCATTGTGATTCAACGCGGGGTACGTTGTATTGTTCGCCTATCAAAGACAAAAGGTATCACTTGAGCAGTGGACGGCCACTTGATGTCCTCAAATCAGACTCGGAATGCAAAGTGGCAGAATACAATTCATCTCTTTTGTAAACATGCAGCAAGATGTGAAAATTCAGTTTCTCACGACGCGGTACTTTTGCGAGGTGGAGAAGTGAGAGCCAATTATTATGCATGAGAAGACTTCTTCCAGAAACATATGCATGCCTTGCACATTGTAAGCTGGAGTGTGCTTGAAATACAGATGAACTGTCAACATATTCTATGCTTGTTGCCTTCTACTCATGTTGCAGATACTGATGCTTTTGAAGGGTGGGGTGAACTCAAGAGGAGACATCGGGACCTGGGCAGGAAGACACCCTTTGCAGGAGCGAGCCTGTGTCCAGATATCAATTCCATTCTGTATTGAAATGTGAATGCTCTTTGGATCTTCCGACAAACAACTCCCAAGCTACTCCACGAATGGTATTCCGGTATTATTTTGAATAATTTGAAAAGCTTGAAGAACCTTTTCGTCCTCGAAGCTAGGCAACGCGTCAGTACCCATCATAACCGCCTGTGTGTAGGAAAGAATACCATCTGCCGACAATCTGCAAAGAGATAGGCGCGTCTTTATAGCCTTCGGCACCATACTTTTCCCAGAGCTCCCAGTTCTCCTTGTCCGTTGCATTCCTCGGCGAGTGGCTCTCTTTGACTTCATCTTTCGTGATTTCGACTTTGTCAACTGGGAACACAAGGGCTGGGTAATTTAGCAAGTTCCATTGACTGGTGTATCCCCACCACTGGAAAGTCTCAGCGTCAGCATTGCTCGGTCAGAAAAAAAGAATGATTCCGAGAACAACCCACCTTGGCAGTATCAATCTTCGGTGCAACACCCGGTCCTACAAGAGACAGAATCACGTCCACCATACCTTCCGGCTCACCATTCGGGCCGGTAGATGTAGCAGTCTTATTCCAAAGTTCCGCATATTCGGTTCGATACGCATCACGCTTGACAGTCGCCGCATACATCGAAGGTATAGTATGCGTTTCAACATGAGGATTATTCAGAATGTAATCGGAGAGAGGACGCAGAGGCTCCTTGGACTTATCCATGAGGCCTTTTTCCTCCGCGCCTCCATCGCAGAAGTACAGGTTTGCCTCGAGGGATACTTAGTTTTATCTTGAGCAAGAGCCATGGGGCAGGAATGACTTACGATGATCTCCCATGCGAAATCGTGCTTGTATGGCTTCCATTCTGCCACCTCCACATTTTCGCTCGACTTCAGCTTATCTACCAACTGCTTCAATGCCCGCGTGACAGGTGGATGTGGCCTCACGACATCGTCGTCCCAAACGACTCCGATTTTCAACTTTCGCCCTTTGAAGAAGTCGTCTTCTTTCCAAGGGAACGGCAGAAGCGACGGCTCGTTGTACCACGGCTTAGCATCAATCAGTGTCTTGGTAAATAGTTTAATGCCCTCAAAGCTTGTTGATAGCGGGCCTATGGTTGGCAGGATCTGTTCCTCGCCTGCTGCGGGGCCGGCCCATCCTGCTACTGGTAACCGTCCAGCTGTGGGCTTGAAGCCATACACACCTATTGCTGGGTCAGGTTTCAGGTCCGCTCGGGTGTTCTGTTATCGACATACCGCAGTTTGCAGCAGGTGATCTTATCGAGCCTCCGATATCAGTGCCAATGCCCAAACACGATCCCTTAAATCCAATCAACGCGCCTTCGCCCCCAGAAGAACCACCAGAGGTGAGCGTAGTATTATACGGATTCGTGGTTACCCTATCGAAATTAGCTATCGGTCGGCCACCAGATCACTGCCTGCAAACCCATATAGATTGCTGCTTGTTTCCAGGTGCATGAGCGTCTGCGGTTGTGTGGTTCTCACGTAGAACACGGCGCCTGCATTCCAAAGAATCTGCAAGATGTGTGCATCTTCAATGGCGGTGTTGCCTACCCAGCATATGAACCCCGCATTGATGTCAAGGCCCTTCATGCTGATATGCTCCTTCACGCTGATGGGAATGCCGTGCAAGGGCCCAATGGGCTTGCCATTGGTCTTGAGGTATTCATCGAGGTATTTGGCGCGTTCAAGGGCGCGAGAGGGAAGAGCTTCGGTGATGCAGTTTGTCTGTGAGGTAGAGATATTAGCTAAAGCTGATGTGGGAGGAGCGATAGGCAATCCCTTACCAGTTTCTGCGCAAGTGCTGCTCGGCGCAAGAAAGCTTGCACAACCGTAAGGGCGCTCAAGTCCCCTTTTGCAAGCAGAGGTACGAGCTCCTCCACTTTGCTTTCCGTGATCTTGATCTCATCTGCGGATAGGATATCCTTTGCCAGAGAGACCGTGTTCAAGGGCGGGGAGGGGATATCAGGGAGAGCTGGCTCGATTGCTGCCAGAGTTTCGTCCCGGTATTTCTGCCTATCCGCTGCAACCTCCTGCCATGTTGCTCCGGATGCTATAGTTACTGTTGCTGCCATAGTGAGTGTTTGGGTTAATCAGCGTGGGAGGAGCAAGTTGGGAATAGAGATGATGGCCAATGGAAATGCATTGATCGATATATACAGAGAGTAACGTGGACACAGATATCCCGTTATGTTTACCGTAAAGAGTGGGATAGCCACCAGTTTTATCTTGCGATATGCACTTGCTACCTGCCTTTGGACGGTGGTGTTGATAAAGTAGGTACCACAGTGCGATAAGCACAGAGTGAGGATGGGGAAGGTACAGCCGACGCTAAGCTCTTTCAGGTGAGGGTTTGGCGGTCACGACTGGCAAGAATGTTCAATAAGAGGCATTGCGTATGATTTGAGCATCTTTGTATTTGATTCCCCGTCCTATTCGTAGGAGTATATTTCAATCCATACATTGATATCGATATCCTACCCAGTCCCGAAAAACACCAACGCCGCGCTTGTCCTTAAAATCAATTCGACACCAGGCACCGTACAGTAACATCAACAGCGATGACCGCAATCCCGCCCCCAGTTGAAGGCCGTCCCTACACTGGCAACCGTCAAAGTCATTAACAGCATCGCGACAACCCACTTGCAGATATCTTCCGACCTTTCAGCAGGGTCGTCCTCCTCCTCGAACGTCCTCTGCAGGTTCTGCATCTCGATCTCATGCTCTCTATATAGGTCGTTGTAGGAAGGAGGAGGTGGTTGGGGGTCATTAACATCGACATCGATATCGACCACGAAAGGCCCGCCAGGTTCGTCGCGGTACGGTTGTAGTGGAGGTGGCGGACCTGTGATGATTCGCAGACTGCCAGGCTCTGAGCAATGTTCTGGAGCTTGGGAATTCCGCGATCTTAGGTAGTCGTACATCGGTATATATTCTGGAGGTTCTGAAGGTAGCGGGCCCGTTTGATCTCCCGCTTCTTCCGATTCAACCTCTTCCACTGGCGCTGGATCATCGCGATATGGCACCTGGGGAGGTATGTCGCTCAAAGGTAAAGGCAGTGGAGGTAATGGCTGCGATAATCGGACCTGGGGAACAGATGGCGTTCTTCGGTGATTCGCCATGATGGAACTGATTCTCAACGGCCCGTTCCAGAGAATGACAGCCTCGTATTCCCTTGTCAGCCTTACACTTGACTATCCACCGACAGCTATGATGGGTCGCTTTGAAATTTTGGTGGTTCAGCTGAAGCTTAGAATAATCGTCCGATATTCTCTTCACTTCGCAACTCGAATGTGGTCGTAGATGCCTATTATTCGTATGTTGCTACGCCGTTGGGTGGCTCAGACGTGTGTTGGTCGCGCCAATGAGGAAGAAGCCAAGGCTGTCTCAGCCCTGCATCTTGACGAGGCAGATTGGCCTAAATTGGGGGTTTCCGCCGTTTCATGATGGGTTACATACACTTTGTTGCGCAAGATCGGTTCTTGGGGCGGTTTCACTATGAATCTGCGAATCCGCGAATCAAACGAATTCGAATTTCGAATCCAAGGCGCCGGCGATCCGGTTGCAAATAATTTACTTTATTTAGTTTTTGGCAATCGTTTCTTTATTTTGTCACTCATGGGGTATTTCTTTCTTCTAGACCTCGCCTTTCACATTTTTGATCAGTGATCAGACCGAAATTTCAATCTCCGCCGGCTCAATTCTTCCGCCGGTGGAAAGGCGCGCGTTGTTTTCAATAATTTGAGGAGGCAATCGGGCCCTGCAACTGCTTTGTCATTGCGCGACGGCTATCGAAAGCCTGCATGTGCAATCGTACATTATCCCGAGGCTTACAAGTGCGGCTCAAGGCCAGGTTAAATACTTTCTGTTGTTCTTATTTTGTTTTAGATCTTAGAATCAATTATTCTCACTACTTCACGTGTATATATAATCCAACAAAATGTTGGTCTCACAACAATTAACACTCCCTAATGGGCTTGTCGTCCGGAATCGCCTAGCAAAGGTAAGTTTCGTCCCCGGCATGAAATAATGCCGATTTTTGACAGGGCCTTCACACTGACGATTTGCAGGCTGCTATGGCAGAGGTAATGGCGCCAGAATCCCACAACCCTGCTGAGAAGCATCAAATTGCCTACGGAGAGTGGAGCAAAGGGTGTTGGGGAATGATATTAACAGGTAGATGATCACTCCGACTTGTTCTCAAGGACGTTTTTCTAACATTCGATTCCAGGAAATGTGCAAGTTTCTGAAGTATATCTGGGACAACCTGGCGACGTGCAAGCGCAAGCGAGTCCTTCTGAAGCCACAAAGAAGTTATGGAAGGAGTGGGCAACAGTGACTCAACAATTCGGGACTCCCGCCATAGTACAGCTCAGCCATCCTGGCCGGCAATCGCCTCCTGGAGCTGGCACCCGCAGCTTCTTTTCAAAAAACATTGCACCTTCGCCGGTCAAGTTGAACATGGGTTCGAATTTTCTAGCAAAAGCAGCCGTCACTCTCATGTTTGGAACTCCACGAGAGATGACCCTTGAGGACATTTCTCTCGTGATTAAGCAATTTGTCGCCGCAGCAAAGCAAGCTCACGACGCGGGCTTCAAAGGGGTAGAACTACACGCTGCGTGAGCTGCCTCCATCTATTGCCCAAAATCGAACACTGATATCTTTCCAGACACGGCTATCTGCTCTCCATATTCCTTTCACCTCAGACCAATCTCAGAACCGACGAATTCGGCGGCAGCCCCGCCAAACGCGCCGAGATTATCTTGAGAATCATCCGCCAAATCAGAGCAGCCACAAGCCCCTCTTTCGCCATCGGCATCAAATTCAACAGCGTCGACGCATCTTCTACCTCTTCTCTCGACGACGTAATCGAGCAAATCGGCCTCATCAAAGATGCCGGAATTGACTTCATGGAAATCTCAGGCGGCTCCTTCGAGAGCCCCAACATGATGAAAGAGCCCGAAGACGCTTCCCCCTCATCACCTGCTCCTTCAGCGCCGGCGTCAAGCAAAGCACCGCCGACCGCGAAGCCTTCTTCCTGACCTTCGCCCAAGCCGTCCGCTCGCATTTCCCCTCCCTAATTCTCATGGTCACCGGCGGCTTCCGCACACGGGTCGCCATGGAAGCAGCGCTTGCTTCTGGGGCCTGCGATCTCATCGGCATTGGTCGCCCCGCGGCTGTCCTCCCGCATTTACCTAAAGAGATTATCCTTAATGAGGATGTTAAGGATGGGGATGCGAGCGTTAGGCTGAAGCCGTTGGTGATGCCGGGCTGGGTGAAGTGGGCGCCGATAACCAGCTTGGGGGCGGGGAAGCAGAGTGAGTATTATGGGGAGCAGATTCAGAGGATTGCGAGGGGGTTGAGGCCGGTTGATTCGAGGGCTTGATTGGGTGTTATATTTAATTAGTATAGATTTTTGCTTTTTGGCCTATATCACCTGCTCGTTTTTACACTCTGGATGGGTTGCTCTGGCAAAGAGCCACAATAGTAATATGCTCTCCGCAAGCGCGGGTTGCGGTATTGTGCTGTATAACCATCGCATACAAGTCTCCTTCGAATTTGACATTTTACTGTCTTTCCAAGAACCGGGGCAGGGTACCCTGCTAGCGGATCTCCTAAGGGAGCGTAACTTTCCCGATTGGGAACAGTGCTGCCCCATACAAGTCAGCGGTAGACAGTTAGTCTAGCACTTACCTACAGTTTATTTATAAAACCAGCTGTTGGACCTACTTCTCTACTTCTTGAACTCTCATTATTTCTATTTTCCCGTTGAATTGGAAATTGTCTTCTCAGCGTTCATTCGTTCCACAAGATGTCTCCCCTCCCAGCCAAAGAACTCCTGGCTCAGCTCGAAGCTCTAGTCGCGAACCCGCCAGCTGAGCTAAGGAACAATGCAAATCTCCGCAGTCAGCTTTCTGCTGCTGCCAGAAAAGTGTCTCTCGCTTTTGAAAAGCCGGAGGATGTTGTGGCGCGAGTGCTTCTCTCCCAGGTATGCTCACCACGCGGTCTTTTGTTTTCATGGAATCCCGCCAAACCGGGGGCTTGCTGCCACTTGGAATTTGGCCCGCTGACTTGATACAAGCCCGTCGAAGGCATTACTGTTCGAATCGCCATAGACTTGAAGCTGTTCGCCCTCCTCAAGGATGATGTCAAAACTCTGGATCAGCTGGCAGAAGCGACCAAAGCTACGCCGGATCTACTAAGTATGTATGAAATGCTCGATGGAACATATAATCCTAATTGTGTGATTCAGGGCGCGTTCTCCGGAGTCTGGCTGCAAATGGGGCAGTCAAAGAAGTAGAGGTTGACAAATATGCTTTGTCGCCAACGTACGAGCTATTCGCGAACCCGGCATTTGCTGAAGGGCTTGCTCACTGGTATGTCTACACCATAGAAGCCTTGGAGGTGAAGGTCATTCAAGAGTACTGTATTGACGACATCACGCAGCGCGGATTTCCTAAACCCATCCTACCAAGCCCTCCCAGCATTCCTAGCAGCCAACAACTACGCCAGCCCCAGCGATCCCACCAACACCGCCGTCCAGCTCGCCTTCAACCTGCAAGGAAAAGACCTCCTCGAGATCCTGATGTCCAAACCCGATTCCGCTCGAGGCTTTGGTACGCTAATGAGTACATGGGGTGAAGGCAACTCACTGATCCAAGATCTCGTCCCAATCAAAGAAAAACTTGAAATTGGATTCGATACATCTGGCGAGAAAATCGTGTGGGTCGATGTGGGCGGCGGCTACGGCCAGAAAACCATCGCGCTCAAGACAGCCCACCCAGACCTGCCCGGTCGGTTCATCGTGCAAGATCTTCCCGGAACCGTTGACAATGCTCCGAAAATCGAGGGCGTTGAACTCGTCGCGCATGACTTTTTTACCGAGCAACCGATCAAAGGTCCTCCCCACTCCATAATTTCAAACATAACACGTTACTAACATGATTATCCACAGGAGCTCGAGCATACTACATCCGCCAATGCCTCCACAACTGGCCCTCAGATAAATGCCTGACCATCCTAACGCAGCTGCGCAAAGCCATGAAGCCGGGCTATTCCAAGCTCTTCGTGCACGAGTTGATCATGCAGGACCGCAGTGCGTCGGTTTGGGCGACAACGCAGGATTTCAATATGATGACGTTGCTTGGGACGAGGGAGAGGAGTGAGAAAGAATGGAGGGGACTTCTGGGGCATGCGGGGTTTAGAGTTGTGGAGGTTTATCATTCGAGTGATG
>QGMK01000854.1:0-16178 GCA_007825345.1 Lachnellula suecica
GAGAGTAGGTTCGAGAGATGTGGGAGCTCTGTTGCTGTTAGTGGTGGTGTTTCTCGGAATGGAACAGGTGAGACTTACTACAAGACCTGTTGAGCCGACGACTGCTGTAGAAGTCATTTTAGGGTTAAGCAGGGGAGTTGGAGTTAATTATGAGCTGTAGTTGCGAGTGAGGATTGAGAGATCGGAAGACGGGAGATATATATAGGCAATGGCAATTAAGCTTCGAGTAGAAACTTGATGATCATTCTGTCTCTTGCAAACGCAAACAAGGTTTATATGAGCTTTTTGACACAAAAATGACCGGCATGGGCTACAGTCAAGCCGGCTTTAGATAGCAATACGAAACAGAAGCTGTGAATACACGAGGCGGACTCCCCACAAATCATACAAGATCCAAACAAAGAACCCCCCGTTGTTAAAGCCGTCATGGGCGTTGACGGTTCAATCAACGCGATGATTGTTCAGAGATAGCTACAACTAGTATACTTTGCTCCTCCAATAATGCTTTAACGGCCGGTATTTCGTCTTCTGCCAACTCGGCTTCTTTTTCGAGTGACAGTCAGGCCGAAAAGAATCTTGTGCCACGTCAAGCATGGAAGCAAGGCTGAGAATGCATGTTTCTGTAACGGACGTAGCGATGTGGAGAGACCATAAATAGTGATTTGAGACCTTGCTATCGAGGAAGAAATGAAGTTGAACTTTGCAGTAATATGGGATGAAAGCAAAAGAAAAGGAAATCGCGACAGACTACCTGAAAGCAAACAGTGGGTGGTAATCACCGGCTGAAGATAGATCAATACCTACCTATAATCTTCTGGAGTATTCGCCAACATGAGGTTGGGTACGTCCAAAACGCCGAGTTTATTCAATCGGATATACAAACAATATCCGTGCGTAAAGGATGTCCCATTTTCAGTTCAGTGGCATATTTAGATGGGGTCAAGTTCGCACTTTTCACTGCTTCACGTGATACTATCACAATGCCGACCGATGCCCGAGAATTCAATTGCCGATTTCTAATTGGTGCGCACATGGACGAAGGCGTGCTTCCTCGTGCTCTGTTGATTTTGGCAGGATTTTGGCCTCCCTCCACGATTTTTTTGCTATGCTCTGCTAGCCTCCACTTTCGGAGGTCTGGAGACTGACAAATAAAACTAAATGCAAAGGTCTAGACATTTCCTGCCTCCCCATCCCCACTTTATCTAACCTTCAGGCTAAGCTTGTCTCTCATAACAATTTTCTGTCGCTTCCCTTTTTCATCGCATTCAGAAAGTTCCATTCGCTGTGGAACATTCTCCTTCCTTTGATCTTTGCAAACGTGCTCTGCTTTAACTAGAGTTTATTCAGAATGGGTGATCCAATGGAGCTCGATTCCCCTTCTCGGAAGCGCAAAGCCGATGGCATCTTGGAGGGCTCAAAGAAAGGCCAGGTAAGAAAGACTCGTTCTTTGCCCTTTGAACTGTGCTTTCGATGTTTCAGCGCCAGCCAGACATTATAAGAAGATGAATTTAACATTTGATTAGCAACCTGCCGGCGGCGAAGTACTCGATAGTACCTGGAATACCGAAGACGAATCCTCCTCATTCCGAAAGTTTAACCAGCAATCTGCGACCCTCCCCTTCGGACAGCCGATTGCGTATTCCTCGATCACTGGACCTACCTATGTTACAGCCCAAGTCTTGATACAGCAGGTGGCATATGCGCTATCAGACAAGATATTTTCGTACTCTGCGGGGTTCGATCTCGATGTTGCTGTAAAAAGCTGGGCTGCTTCCAAGACGGAAAATGCCAATGGATATACCACAGAGGTCGCCGCAATGCAGACGCGTTCTGGAGCTGGTTCAATTGCGTTAGGATATATGTTTTCAAAGGATTTTGATCTTGCCAAGAGACACATTCCGCAAACCCTTCTGGCCTCTTCGTCCAGCCTACAAAGCCTGCGATCTGCTCTGGACCAGCTTTCTCTGCTGTACTCTGTGGCAAATCCATTTGTTGCACATGTTTCCGCAGTTGACTATGCTTCAGATGGCCTTGTGACTGACTACGCAACGGCTTTTACAGTGGCGGAGGAATTGGGTCTTGGACTTGTCGCCAGCTCGTCTGCATATGAATCCCAGCACATGTCCTTGTTCTCGACCATTCTTGCAACTGTACTCCCGACAATCCATATCTACGATGGTATTAACGTGGGACGCAATACTCTTCCCGTGATCGATGTTCTCAGCCAAGCAGGGTTAAGCACCACCTATACAAATGTTCTCCAGGGTCTGGCAAAGGCTGGAAAGCGAGCAGATGCTGAGACTAAGGTTGCTCATTTACTAGAGGCCTTCAACAACGAACTTGGCACTGCCTATGGACTCTTCGAGTACCACGGTCACGCGAACGCGGAGAGTGTTTTGGTCGTTTTTGGAAGTGTGGAGGGATCCCTTGCAAAGCAAGTTGCCGAGAAACTCTCGGCCCAGGGGGTCAAGGTTGGCGTTGTAAACGCACGAGTTTACAGGCCATTTTCAGAGGAGGCTTTCTTGAAAGCTCTGCCTTTTTCCGTCCGAAAAATCACCGTCTTAGGCCAGGTGGCAGACCAAACTACCGTGTCTGACCCATCTACTCACTCCAATCTCTATGAGGATGTATTGGCTGCCGCCGTGTTTTCTGATACATTTGGAGCGACGCCTTCTATCATTGACTATAAGTATGCTCGTGCGGAAACTTTCACGCCAACTTCCATTGCTGCAATTTTCCAAACGTTGACTACTAAGACTTCAGAGGAGCTTGAGCGAGTGGAACTACTCAATGTGAATGACGTGGCCCAATATACCTTCTGGGATCTTGAGGATTCACAAGCTGCCACTGCTCCAGCTGCTCTTAGTAAATTGCTATCTGGAGAATCTACCACACACGTCATTACAAGTACAGCGCATGACAACTTCGTCCAAGGTGGAACTGTCAGAACTGACATACGTGGCTCCAAGAAGTCAATCGATGCTTACTACCCAATTGAAGAGGCTGATGTCACTTTCGTTGGTGAGGAAAAGTTGCTGAAGGAAATTGGCATCCTTAAGGGGATAAAATCCGACGGCAAGCTCATTGTGAAGCTCCCTGGTGTCAAGGACGAAGATTTGGAAAAGAAGCTTTCCAGCGCCACCCGGAACGATATCAAGTTCAGAGGCATCCAGTTGTTTGTTCTTGATCCCACAGTGTCTGCTGCTGTTGAAAAGGATGCAGCTACTGAGACTCTGCTCAGCGAGTTAGCATTTTTGCAAGTTGCTCGACCAGACCTACTTCAGGGAGGGCTAGAAAAGCTTGCGGCAATCAACGGTGGCCTGGATCTTTTGAAAGAAGTTGGAGCCGATTTGGAAAAGGCACTTCGACCAATCGAAATTCCAGAATCCTGGGCTGAAGTTGAGGTTGATGCGGTCGTCCCAGATCTTCCCCGGACTATCAAGTCCAGCAGCTTTGCTGGCTTCGAGAAGGAGGAAATTGAGCCCGCTTTTTTCCTACGTAATTGGGAATCTGGTGCAAAGGCTCTTGCGTTCAAGGAAGCCTATGGCACAAAGGCTACTCTGAGACCGGATCTCTCCACCAAGACCTATGAGATTACTGTCCAGGAGAACCGTCGTTTGACACCTTTGACATACGATCGTAACATCTTCCACATCGAATTTGATTTAGGACAATCGGGTCTTACGTACAACATCGGAGAAGCTCTGGGTATCCATGCAGAGAACAATGTCGACGAAGTCAATGAGTTTATGGAATGGTACGGTCTCAATCCCGAGCATGTTGTTGAAGTGCCTTCCCGCGAGGATCCAGCGGTGCTGGACACCAGAACTGTTTTCCAATCCCTGGTTCAGAACATCGACATCTTCGGCAAGCCACCAAAGAGATTCTACGAAGCTTTGGCAGAGTTCGCAAGCGATGAGAAAGAGAAGAAGGAGCTTCTCACTCTCGGTGGACCAGAAGGAGGTAACGAATTCAAGCGTCGCTCCGAAGTTGACACTATCACTTACGCCGACGTCCTCTTGGAGTTCAAATCCGCACACCCAAGCTTTCACGAAATTGCCAAAATCGTCAGCCCCATGAAGCGTCGCGAGTATTCCATCGCTTCCAGCCAAAAGGTGGGCCCCACCTCTGTCGCCCTCATGATTGTCGTCGTCTCTTGGGTCGACCCCAAGGGTCGCGACCGCTTCGGCCAAGCTACGCGTTACCTCAGCGAGCTGCCTCTCGGTGCCAAGGTCACAGCAAGCGTCAAGCCCTCCGTCATGAAGCTTCCCACCAAAGACACCGCTCCCCTCATCATGGCAGGTCTCGGCACAGGTCTCGCGCCGTTTCGTGCATTCGTTCAGTACCGCGCTATGCAGAAAGCACAGGGCAAGGAGATCGGCTCCATTCTCTTGTATATGGGTTCCCGCCACCAGCGCGAGGAATATCTTTACGGAGAAGAATGGGAGGCGTACCAGGATGCTGGTGTTATCACGCTGCTTGGGCGCGCATTCTCGCGTGACCAGCCGCAGAAGATCTACATTCAGGACCGTATGCGCCAGACTATCAGCGATATAATCAAGGCGTACATCAAGGAAGAAGGCGCGTTCTACCTCTGTGGACCTACGTGGCCTGTGCCTGATGTTACGGAAGTGCTTGAGGAGGCTATTGCGAGGGAGGCGAAGGGGGCTGGGAAGAAGGTTGACCCCCGTAAGGAGATTGAGAGGTTGAAGGAGGAGCTGAGATATGTGCTTGAAGTCTACTAGGTGCATATCTTAGGAGTGTTCGATACGTAGGTGTGACGATAGATGAGCATATAAAGAGGCGTTGTCATTCGCGATTTGGCTTATTTTCAGTGCTTTGAGAATATTCCACTACTTGTGGGACTTTCAAATCCTTTCAAATCGGCAATTGTAAGGCGATAAAGAAGAAGAAAGTGGAGGTGTCAAACCTCAGGTTACAGGTAGTCACCTAGATGAGCAATGCCGCATGTTCTTCCAAGTGGGCAAGCATCAAGCTAGCTACCCTTCTCGCCCTTCAGCGCCCTCCACCACTTCGTCTGTTGCAGCAACTCACACTCCTCCCCCATCAAAAACCCATACTTCTCCATGAACCACTTCTCCGCCTCCCAACTGCGCATATCCCAAGGCTGCCCGCTCCCTTTCCCACCTGTCCGCCAGCATGTTATACCGTCATTCATGAAAATATCATTCTTCAACTGATACACGTCCAACGGCGGCGGATCCAGCGCACCCAGCGTGAGAATCCTCTGCCTCAGCGCGGGGAAAGGCAGCAGGTCCACCCACGGATGGTGCTTATAGAACTTCTGCGCAGGCGTCGGCCGCAGATTCGGGAAGATCTTCGAGTTCTGCACCACCAGCGTACCCTTCTCAGTCTGGCAAAATGGCGAGATGCCGTCTTCGTCGTACAGATTATCCATATCGAAACGCATGGAGTGCGCTATGGCCAAATAAGCTTGTAAGGTGGAGACGCGGGTAAGGGTGATGCTGTTGTTGAGCTTTGGTATTGGCGGGTTGGCGGGGTTGGACAGGGCGCCGAGGCCCGCGAGGAGCACGTCGCGGATGCTGTGTCCGCGTGCGAGGGAGGTTTTGATGAGCGATTGGTGCTCTTTGGTGTCATCTAGGCGGAGCTGGTGGATGAGCTCCATTGCTAGATCGCGTTCGCCGGAAGGGAATTTGTGGAGGGATCCGCTGTTGGCTGGTTTGGTGGGCTTTGGGGAGGTGCCAGCAGCCTTTTTGGGTAGTTTTTGGCAGGTTTTGGGCTGAATGGGAGATGTTGAGATGAGGGTCGCTGGATTTCGGAAGTTACTGGGCTCATTCACGGTCCATTCTACGGGGAATGCATTCGATGTCGGCACGGAGATGTTGTCAAGGTATGAAGCATCAGCAAAGTTTGTTGGATCCTCGAGAGACGTGTCCCAGAGAGAGTCCAAGGGCATTTGAGGGGTCATTCCAGAGGCCCATGCGATGTTATCGCTCAGCGGGTCCAAAAACATATTTGTCTGGTGGCTGTTTGCCAGGGAATAGAAATCGGATACTCCAAGATCGGTGGAAGATGTAAAATCAATTCCCTCCATACTTGGTGTGTTTATCTCGAACCCTTCAAATGCCTCTGCAGATGGGGCGTTGCTGACGGGTATGGCAAATGGCTTGCGCGGATCACTCGATTCTAGGCGATGCATTGTATCCTGCATTCTCTCAGAGACTTCACGTTCCAGCGTCTCCAGGCGCGTCTTGAGTTTCTGCCCTGGTATGATTTCAGTATAAAATATCCCACATTGAAGCAGTGTCTTACGGTACTTGCGCTGCGCTTCTCTATTTTGCGTTTTGCGCCGCTCTGTCAATCGCCGGCCTGCGGGCTCCTCTGCGTCTTGCACTTCTGCCATTTCTGCAGCTTTGAGATTACGGGGTTGTGAAATCACGACGTGTGAAGAAGACAGGCTTCAAAGCTGACAAGTCTGCTTTGCTCGGCGGGGTACCCACTTAAGTATGACACGGAGTTATCGAAAGCCCGGTCTTCATCTCCGTCTCACGCATGCGGCTCAAGGACAGCCAAACATTTAATGGGTCGGGTCTTACAGTACATTTTGCTAGGTGTGTCTTTAAGACTGTAGATTAGCGCGAGTGTCACATCTAAAAAGCTTCAAAGAGGTTTGAGGTAGGTCACAAGAGGCTTGCTTTTGACTCTTGCGGTTACTGTTGAAGTATCATTTTTGCCGCGAATTCTGTTTGTACCTAATAGAGAAGATGGTTTACTCTTGTGTAGTTGCTATTTCTGGAATCCATACACACGGGATCATGCGTTGTTCAGATCAAGTGATGTTTGAACTGCGCTCAGCCTCCAGTGCGGATCATTTGTAATCAGCGCATTGAGAAAAAAAGCAGAACTTCCAGAAAGTGTGTTAAGGACTTTTGGTCAAGTGTCTTAAGGAACTAAAGTCGCCAAATAACAGTATGAAAAGTCGAGGCACCCGTCGTGTTATTCCCCACGGTTTGAGACCATCCACTCCATCATCAATGAAACAATCAGCAACAAAACCACTGATTCCCACTCAACAAGCATGTCAATCACAGAGTTTCAATTCTCAACCTGGTATAAATATATTCTCTTGCAACATCTTGCTACTTGTCCAACTCAAATCCAAATATATAACATTTAAGCCCAGCACCCGAATTCAGTATCCAGAACCCAAATTCAAAACCCTAACCCCCAAGGGCCAAGACAACAATGTTCCCCAATCGCCAGCTTCCTCCTATCAACGACCCTAGGTATGCGTATAACCAAAGACAACGTGACTTGACAAACGAGGGAATGTATGGTCCTATCGAAAGGGGAGGGTTATATCCCCGTAGACAACAGGAGTTGCCATATCAGCTGGTGCCACCTACGCGGCGTCCAGGTCCTAACACACAATTACCACCTGGGTGGGGACCTGGCGTATTCAGGAAATACTAGGTAGGCGAGAGTAATATCTGAAATAGATAGATAGACAAAGCAATGCAAGATATTCAGCCATAGACGAAGGTGTACTCGCAAGCACGTGACGGTTTACAAAAAGGGGTTTAGGAAATGAACTTCTATTTATTTGTTGCACAGGATAATAAGGCAAGCTAAGAACAATATTGCTTTGAAGAATTAACCCTGAGCAAGTTTCGTTTCTGAATCATGCTTCCTATGTAGCGGATAGTCTGTTTGTAGGCAAGATCTCACATACACCGAGAGTTTTCCTCTGAAAACCTCGAATGTAGCAATTCAAAACACACATTCGAAACCCTGTAGAAGCTCAAAAAGTAATAAGTGTTTTAAGCCGAGATATGAGTATATTAAAACCTGTTTCCGCCGAGGAATATTGTTGAAGTCGTAAGTGATGTAACCATTTCTCAATGGACTATTACCCTTAGCTCCGACCTCCACACACATCACAGATAACAAACCATACATTAATAACGCCACTCCTTGAGTCTCTTATAGAATATCGCCATGTGAAGCGTACAGGCAACAGAAACCCCATCGTCTAGCACCATGCAACTCGACCAAGAAAGCGTTCGCGGCACGCGCAGCCACATATTGCGCATACATATCCATCTTCAACATCCCAGTATACTAATTATTACCAGCATAGACCTAGAGATAGAAGAAAGTCAAAAGAAAAGTACCCTCAGGGATCTTCAAGTTGCGCCTTGAAATTTAGAAAATATATAATTCGCTGCTGTGCCTACCTTGTTCGCATCTATCCTTCCCTCGTCTTCCCCAATTTCTAATTCCTGACAGGGTAGACCAAAATCTAGAACAAAAAAAGTAAATTTAAAGGACAGTGAAAAAGACATTCACGTTCGTACAGTACCAGCACAGCGAGCACCCAACTGACATGATTTCAGTCCCTATAATGGGCAGGCGACATAGCCCGCCAACCGCATTCTCGATTCCTGCAGCTTCCTTTTCAACTGCGGCTCAGGATTTGGGAGTTTGTGGTACGTGATGAGAGTGCCCAGAAGCGCTTCTGGTCCAAAGCAAACCTTGCCAGCTTGAGTCGGTTGCAAGCAATATATTTGGTCTGCCGATAATCCTTTGTTGAACTGCACGGCGGGAAGCTTTCCCACCGGTTTAGCAAGCTGCATTTCAACGAATCCACTCGGACACGGGTAAGTGGCCCCTGAATAGCGAGAAAGTCAAACTTGTCTTGCAGCTGATGCAGAGGTGGTAGGTAATTCATAGATTCTTCGACAATGTTGCCGTATAACAAACGCTGCGTTCGGAACGTCGAGATCGAGCTCTATAGCGAGCCCAGGTCATTGCGACAGCTTCTCATTCTGTTTGAAACATGTCAAGGGTTTGAGCAGGTGAAACTCAGCGTTGTTATAAGAGAGGCTTGGGAGGAGCAATGCACGAAGGTTCTAGTTTGGAACAGTGAGCAGACGATGACCTGTGATACTTATGAGATCTCGGAGTGTTTATTGAAGCTCTTAGGTTTTTACCAAGGGCTGCCGGTCCTGACTAAGTTGCAGCTCCGAGTGAAGCGCAAAGATGGACAAATTGGGCCATTAGTATTAGCTTATAGCGAAGGGAAAGTTAAGGCGGACGGCTGTGAAGATCTTCCGCTAGTAGGTATCCTCGAAGATAGATACAAGAAAGGTGAGGATAGGAACCGAAGCACTATCTTGGGCAGTGTAGAGAATAAGGAGCTTTGTTGAGTTGTAGAACGTGGAGATCGGTATTTGCTCTGGCTATGGCAGAGGCTTGAAGTCATCCACTATCACCTTTCAAGAAAATATTCACCAAAAGGGACGCTGAAATACACTTAGAAGTTGTTTTATTCACAGTTGCACGTGTTCTTACGAGTGCCGTACTTATGTAACCAATACCTGCAATGCTAGGATGGTCCAGCTTGATCTTATGAAGCCAGATCTTATCAAGCCAAACACCCCAAACAAAATAATGTCTTCGAGTGGAGAGGGATAACCCTCGGATATCTAGTCCCATTCTCGGGTCCTTCTGAGATGTTTGGACAACGCAAATTTTCCCACGCCCCAACACCATGCGCCTCACAACTCGCAGAAGTATAAATAAGAAATCGGCCATCATTTGGGTGTTCGAAATAGGCCAGGTGATGCAAAAAACTATGCTGAAGCAATTCAGGGCTTTCAGCAAGGTGCACTTGTGCACGAATCTGCTAGGCCTATAGCCAAGAAAAGTATTCCAAGGTTTCGCATTCGCAGTCGAGTAGAAAAGGTGCAAGATTTCAAACAGCGGGCCCGGAATACTGGGTATGGACTCCAAAGATATGTAAAGAAATAGAGCAGCAAGTGATCTTGTATATGTTAAGCATGTTTGCGGGCAATTTCGCGCTTGCGGAATGTGGAATCCAGAAGTAGGTTCTCATCGCTGAATACCGTACTGACGGATACATACTCAAATCAGATTCTCCGATGAAATACTAAGGCGGGGGTAGATCGGCAATACAAGGTGCGCGTATATCTTGCCGCACTTATAATTAAGTTTTAACTCCGTCGTGCAGTTCAAATCCGAAATTCCAAAGGGTCTTTGCCGACTCATCAAAACCCCAACCCTTTGAACTCAGTGTACCGATATGTTGCAGCAAGTCAGGCACCGTTGCCCACCTTATATATCCCTGTTCGTCCGCAATCTTCTCTACCATCATATCTACAAGCCAGTCTGTCACTAAGTCGGTCTTTTGCAGGAAAGGCTCCACAATTTCGCGCGGGAAGACGTATCCCTGCGAACAGCAACCGTACTTATTCATCTCGTGGATGCCAGGAGCGAGAGGTGAGGGACCAGCCAGAAAATGAAGACCAATCAATGCAGGCAGGCAAATGCAAGCAATCGTGGCGATAGAGGCATTCGAAAGGAGCATCTGCAATCGTCTCGATCGAGTTCTCGCCCCTAACAAACAGCCTGACACTACCAACCACGTCGCAAACGACCAGAAGAGATACTTTGCCCAGTCTTCACTGTTCCAACCAAGCAGGCCTTCTACATAAAACAAACGAAGGTAAATCCATTTCTGCGCTGGACGCCTTCGCATAGCTGTCTCGACATCCTGCAGGGCCTGAACTACTCGCGGATACCACCCTCGGACAGCAAGAGTGTCGTCCTCAAACATGGCTATGTATCGGGCGCCAGTATCATAACAGTCTCTTAACAAATATGTATAGTCGAAAATCGTCTTATTCCGGTACCATCCGCCATCCTCCCAAGTACGAATAAGGGTTGTGTTCGCCTGCTCATATTTGAGCAAATTGTTCGGAAGGGTTTGCACCCATTTCTCTTCGTATATGGGATGTTTGGAAGGGTCCGTATGTGCTATAAAAAGGTTCAAGTATATGCTTCGGCGCTGCTCGTCACTGAGGCCCTCCAGAAGGGACCCGATGGTCGTCCGCACGTATTGCTCGTCTCGTCTTGCAATTGTTGCAATCCCAATGCAAATTACTGGCGGCTGTTGAGAGAGTTCTTCAGGCCTGGAGACGTTCGCAGCAGCCTTGATGAAAGCATCAGCCTCTTCTATTCTCTTCGTTGAATATATTCGCTCGTAGGCGCGGCTAGGATCAAAAAAGTACGACGTTGGGTTTCTGTAGTTCGCGTGGCCATAGTATTGAAATGCGACGAAACAGAAGATCGAGAGTCCGATTAAAATAAAGCTCGGGGTTGTGCTTAGTAGTTGGCGCAGGGAGAAGGAGCGCTCAGAGTCCTTTCCCAGTACAATTTGCCGAAACAAACGCATGGCAGAGGGGAGGAGAGAGTGGGAGCCTTGAAAAGGGGGCTGTCGCCACTTAGACCCTCCAGGCCTAAAGGCTCTCCATATGAGCGTTCTCAAAGTGAGTAGTGAAGAAAAACTTCAAGAAAACGTCAAAAAAAGCAATACTATCGATGTCTGGAGGTCGAATATTGGGAGGTCGTTACGAGTGAAGGTGTATTTTTGCTAATTTCGGTGCACAGAGCAGCGCGCCTAGCCAGGCTAGCATGATCTCTAAATTAGGAAGCGGCGCCCCCACGGGGCGACCCGACCCCCTGTCCTCTGTGGCGAATAATTGTTGCCTTCAGTGTCAGCCTGGCATAGCCGCCGAACCTCAAACATGGACATGCACTATATCACCAACAGTTGGTATCCCTTGCTCCAATAGCTTTGCAGCCTCGGATTTGACTCTGAAAGTTACCGTCACCGACCAGTGTCGCGGGCTGGAGAACAAGGATTTTTCTGTCCTCCTCAGCAGCGAACAGCGCACCCAGGGGTATGTTGTTTCTAAGTTTCCCAAGTAGTTGGCCTTGCAAGTGCAAAGAGTAACGCCACTTTGTGCTAGAGCCATCGCAGAAACTGTACTTTTATGATTCCCCCCGACGAGACTTAGGACCAAACCATTGTCCATTGTGTTTCTTCCGTCAATCATCAAGCTTTGATCTATCACCTCAACTGTGGAAGGAAGACCTTGGCGTGCCTTAAGGTGACGGTGGCCAGATGATGATAACCTCCAAATTATGTCCTCCAAGATTGTTCAGAAACCAATCGGCAAATTCAAAAGAACCCAAAAAAGTCATTATTCGAACCTCCATTTGGTCCACACTTCACCGGTGCACTATCCACGTTATCCCAATATCCTTTACTGTAGTTATCCTCTTTTTGAACCTCCGAGGATATTACATTGGGACGACTTTTAAGAGCCTTATTGCATCCCAGACGATCAACCTACTATTTTTACAAATTGCAGCCAAAGCACAAGAACTATTGATCGTAGCAAGCCTTGCTACGATCGTATTCCATATCGCCAGGCATGAATTACTCTTCGGAGATGGCCTTCCTCTTGGTCTCGTTGGATCGGGGTTACTATTCTCCAATTTGGGATATTTTTTCTCTAAGGAGTTTCTGGGCAGCCTTAGGTATGCTGGCAACAGGTGGAGAAAGGTCGGATTTTTGATAATTTTGATTGTTTCTGGTATAATTGCAACACTTACCGGACCAGCAACTGCAGTCTTGCTAGTTCCACAGTCTCAGCAGTGGAATGCGGGGTCTACTCCTTTCTATCTACTGGGAAATTACGAGGATTTTTTCCCAGTTAACCTCGACACCAACGCTACTGGCAATCAGACGATTTGCGTGACAAGCAACTCGATCAACTTCGGCATCTGTCCTTCTGCTGGCTTCTCATCCCTTTGGGAGCACTTTGGTCAACTCGATTACTCGAACTTTCGAACCGGGGCTGCTGCTAGGAATTATGCTAAGCCCCTTTCTGGCTCCAACTATTATTGGCCTGTCGATAGCCCTCTCTCTTTGATACCCCGATTGTATACTCTTGGACAACCGCGGGCGCCAGATGCGAACGACATAGGGCAACCTCATACATTTCTGGTCCAACCTCACGCAGCAGCCACGGTGATGCTCCAGAGAATAACTACGGACTGGTGGGAAGCCTTATTATCAGTAACAAAGCGCCCTGCTGATGCTATCGACGACCGAGAGGCGCGGTCAGATATTAGAAGTCCTATGACATTGACCAGATGCGCACCTTCGCAGGACCTCTCGGCCAACGACACAGAGGTTCGATTTCCAGCCTTGTTAGGCCAAGGGATATGGAGCATTGAATCAAATATTACAGTAGACTCCTTGAGTAAGGCTGCATCAGACCATCTACGCTTTCATTGGGTGCAATTACCATTTAAAAAATTTGGTCCTGCGTCTATCGGGGCCGTTTTCGAATCACCTTGGACGTCAAACAATAGATCAAGGATAGTCTTCGGATGTACTCTGCAAGCCAGTTGGGTGAACACGACTCTTTTCACAGACGAGTACTCCTTTTGGTCTGGTTGGTATCCATGGGACATCAATTTTTATCAGCCGTACCCTTCCTGGATCGCACCTGTGGCTGGGGAGCCGGTCAGCCCTACCAACGGACGAATTACTGTCACGGATGCTTGGCTTGACATGTTAACTCCACCGACTCCGCAGCAAGGACCTGGCTACTACACTTGGAACCCGTCGACAATTGAAAGTATTTTGATGAATGCGGGATTCACAAATAATGACAAATTTGACAACAATTCGACCCTCATGAGTGATTGGGTTAATTCTAATAACAATTCCTTAAGCAGGGCCCGCTTCTTGGAGACAATAATATGCAGCGTCTTTGAAGACGGACTTTCTCGCGCTGGAAGTTACAGAGTATTCAACACTTCTGGATCAGCCTCAGACTGGTCGCTAGCCTCGTACAATCGCACATCGAACTTCGACCAAAATATTATCAGGGGGCAAGACGCACTGGTTCAACCAGACGTCGCATCTCAAAATTTTACAAAATTGGACGTTAAGATGAGAATCACTGGATATGCCTATCAAGCCTCTTTGGCTCAGTATCTAGCCATGTCTGTACTTCTCGGGCATTTGGTGCTCGCACTGGGTCATACCATATGGGTCATATGGAGAAGGAAAACGTCCGACAGTTGGGATTCGATCTCAAAAATCATTGCTTTGGCTCAAAATTCAAGCCCGGCTTTTCACGCTCTGAACAATACTAGCGCTGGTATCGATCGGGCAATCACGTATTCACGTAAAGCCAAAATCAGAGCTACTGATGTGCCTGGGTTTTATGATGGCGACCACGTAGAACTCGTTTTCGAAGAGGTCCTGACAGCTGATGACGCCGGGGAGCAGATATCAGAAGACGAAATTCCTTTGAGTCCCAGGCCACGAGTCCCTTCGACCTGGCCAATTGATCATTCTAGGAACAGCTCGGCCGCGTTCAATATGAATAGCATGACGGGTTCAAACCCTTCCTTGAGTGGGCTACTTCGTCCAGCTTCCCCTCCAGATTGTATTTCAACTTCTGTTTGCGTGAACAGTTTGGTCAAGTTCAAGGATGGTGAAAAATATGGTTGAACTTTACACTGTTATAAGGAATGTGATTCGTACTAGATCTTTTCCTTTTTAGATACCCTGGATGCGATGTTAGCGTTCCTTACATAGGGATTTGTATATTTGTGTTGCTTTCCGGTATTCCAATTTTGGATATGTGTAGAATTCGAAGTTTTTTGCAACCTTTTCAAACCTGAAAGAATAATCCCTAGTGCAATCCCAGCTGTTTTAATTTTTTTTCATCACAGTTCGAAGGAATCTGTTGGCGCTTCGAGATGCACTGCGAAGCGTTGCACGACATAAGTATAGTAGTACCAGGCTTGCCAAAAGGCGGCGGTGCAGGCTCACAGCCCTGCAGAAAGGACGGAAGATGGTCGCCAAGCGCTGCACTCAGGGGTGTGATGAGGGGTATAGTTACCCGGAAGGCTGAGCAATAGCACCCGCATAACACTGCTGTCAGCAAATGGTGTGCGGGCCAAAACTCTCTTTGGACCGGCTCTTTAACGGCTACAGAAACGCTGCGGAATAGTGATAACTATCCGTGGACCGATAAGTGCTTCTGGAGGCTGAGTTCTGACAGCCTGCACCATTTGCTTTATTGATACATTTGTACCTGAGGCTTTGGTGCAACGGTATCTCTGAGTGCCTCATCACCAAGCTATGAAAGGTCTGTTCTATAAATAATTTAGAGTGCATACATCCTCTCATACGTAGTTATGTCTATTTCATCTACTTAGATGTCAGTTATTATGTTCGAAGCAAGTTCAGATTAGTATACTTTCCTTCATTTGGGACACAACACCAATTCACCCAGAAACACTGTCAACTTGAACCGGACTACACGGAGTGAGAAAAGGTCATCCAACACCACTGAACATTAATCGAAAGGTGAAAAGCTCGAAAAGTGAAAGGGTTGATGAGAGCAATGTCGGAAGAAGAGAAGGAAAACAGGGTAAGCACAAATTCGAGAGCACTTGCTTCGTAACTAATACACGAGCCTCAGCACATTTGCGGAAAAGACTTGATCAATTCGACTCAGTCTCTATTTTATTCTCCCCAGAACACTTCCGGAGAAAACCAGCCGGTGACAGGCAAACGACTGATTCCTGATGACCGCAACACCTTTGGAATATTTGCCCACTTCTCTCCGGTTTTGGAACAAACAAACCATTCTCACGCACAAGAGTTAAACCTTTCAAAGCCGATTACCGAGTCGCCAGAACCTTCAAGACGACGAGTATGGCCAGAGGAGGAGCATCAAGCCACTGCCAAGGCCATATCAGGTGACACTTTTCACTCAGTACAAGCCCTTAAAACAGAGTTGACCGTCGAGGTCTCTGCTCTTGTTGATCCCACCCCTTCGTCATCTCTTACCATCGAGGTCTACCACACCTGCGGCGAACCTTCCCTCGAAATCTCCCCCAAATCCTATACCCCTGAGATTCCCCCCAGATTGCCTCTCCGAGCACCACAGACCTCCCACCTCTCCTTCGTCTCCTCCATCTCCGCATCAATCGAAAGCCTCCCCTCAACGCGCCAAATCACCCCTCCCATTCCTGACCACCTCTCGTCTCGCTCCCAAGAACAAAGTACCGCCGACACGACGCCAGCACTACCTTCCCCAAGCCCGCGGTCACCTCACGCAATTCCGTGGTTTCTCCGCGATGACTTCGCCGTGCCTGCTCCTGATCTGCCTTGTGAGCTTCCATCGAGGACTGGGTCCGGGTTCAGGACTTCGGCTGTGCTGGAAGTGGAGGTTGAGGCTCAGGCGGAAGTTTGTGGTGTGTGTCGGCTGGCGAGGGGAGGGGGTGGCTTGTAA
>QGMK01000855.1:0-16144 GCA_007825345.1 Lachnellula suecica
GGGTTGAGGAGGAGTGGGAGAGTTTGAGGAGTTTGCCCCGAAGGAGGCGATTGTTGCTGTGGTTTTGAAAGACATTCTGGATTTTTTCTTTCTTGGTGTATCTTTGGAAGGATGATTGAGGGAGGATTTGGAAATTCGGAGGAAAGGGGGAGTGTTTGGATATTTATCAATGAATGACGTTTTAGGCTTTGCGACCCCTCAATGCCCCGCCGGAGCTGGGACTTTACACCCCTGTTAGGCATATGGGTCCACTCGGAGATATTGCGGCATTGCCGTGATTTCGTTCGGCATGTTTTTGGGACAGAGCAGATGTGGGCCGAAAATAACAATGCAGTAGGTAGATAGAGATCAAAAAGTATTTGGGTGAAGGGCCTTCGCTATTCATCTAGAGAACCACACCTAAATATCTCATCCTGAACGCCATTTTATACGCCAATCCAGCATCCTTGCTATGCAGTCAAATTGTCATCTGCTTCCCTTACTGCAATAGCTCTTCGCAACTCCAGTCCTCATAGCTGGGATGAAATTAGCATGGACATTGAAGTGGGCTCTAAAAGGGCAACTTACAAGCCATCAGGCATGTATCTTCGCACGATTAAGGGTATCTTCTTCTGTCTCAACTCCTTGATCGCAATCTGTAACGGATCCGTCTCTCCCTCCAAATCAACCAGCACCGGCGCGTTCATACTGCATAGCTGATTAGAAACAGTAATAACCCCCAACAAAGCCCTCTACTAACCTAATCTGCAGCGCTCTCGTGCCCAGGATTCTCGCCCTCTCGTACTTCGTCATGTAAGGCGTCGTCGTTCTCTCATCCTTAGGAATCTGCTTGTTCTTCGGTGTCTTTCCTTTGACCTTGCTCGCAGCAGCTGCATCCACATCGCCCGATTCAACGACACTTCGTTCGCCAGTCGTCAAAAGCTGGTCTGGGTTTTGACCCACGGCGATATCGTCGACTTCGTGTGTCTCCTCATCTGGATCTATAGGGTCATCCGGCTCTTGTGGGTCGTAGTCGCCCTCGTCGTTTTCATATACTGGGGAGCTGTTTGCGCGTTAATAACCCAGCTAAAGCTGAAGCAACAGGCCCGGAAACTCACCCGCCGCCATCATCTCCGCCGTACCCATCGTCAGACATATTGACTAAATCAATCACAAAGCTTCACGAGGTTTGTAATGGCGGTAGAGGGCGTGTAAAATTGGCGGCGCGGATTGATGTGGTGGTTTGGTCGACTCAAAAAGAAAATTGAATGCGCCGCCTCTTTACTGTAAAGTTTAGCGCGGAATGGACCCATGTCCGCAAATAGTGTCCCACCTCGAAATATTTCCTGAACTTTTCATCGACGTCGCTCCACGTCAAAACCCACAAATCTTCATTCCAATGGCGACTCAAGCTGCCAAAAGGAAGGCTGCCGACTCCCTGGAGGACTCGACTAAAAGATTGCGCATCAAGGGACCTCTTCCTGCATCTGGTAATTCCGATCTTTCAGTTTTGCGGTCACTTCACTAATGCGGTCATAGATGGACCTTCTTCTCCCATTGACGAGGACGACGATGATGGAAGCGAGTATTGCCATGATAAGGATGACTTCTCCGACGATGGAAGAGGAGGAGTTGATACCCCAGTCACGCCCTTCTCCCCAGGACGAAAGAAGTTCCCCTCGGAGTATAAGACAATTCTATGCACCTTCCCCGGATGCACCAAGACTTTCAATCGGCCTGCAAGAATGAAAGCGCACCTGGTAACGCACACGAATGACCGTCCATATCCTTGTCCGTACGATGATTGCGACAAAACCTATATTGAAGACAAGCATCTGCAACAGCATATCAAGGGCACGCATACTCAAGAACGGAAGTGGGTTTGCGATTGGGAGGGATGCGACAAGAGTTTCTTGACGGGTACACGCCTTCGCAGGCATAAGGAGGCTCATCAAGGTCATGAACGCTTCAGATGTACGGGATACGCGCCCTGCAACAAGACATTTCGCAAGCATAATACCCTTCAACGCCATATTCGCTCCGATCACCTCGAACTCGCCCCTTTCCCTTGCACATACAAGGATCCGTTCACCGATGAGCCATGCAATGCTGGATTTGACGGCGCAGTAGGACTTCGCAAGCACGTAGACCGTGTGCACTCCGCGCCGCAATTCGTCTGTTCATCTTGCACAGCTCCCTATTCCTTCAATGAGGATGGTACTCCCAAATTCTTGGCCTTCACAACCGCGGCCCAATTACAAACTCACATCCGGAAAGAGCACGCCGAGGCCGAGTGCATGTTCTGCGACAAGAAATGCTCCAGCCAACGAGAACTCGACAAGCACGTTGAGAGCCAGCATTCAGGAAAGAGCCTGGAAGAACGCAAGAACATCCCATGTACATACGCCGGCTGCAACAAAACATTCACCAAAAAATCCAACCTCTCAGTCCACATCCGTACCGTCCACAACGGCGAGCGCTTCATCTGCGGCACCTTCGATACCTCCTCCAACCCCGCCCTAGAAGCCTTCGACGCCGCCGAAGACGGCTGCGGCAAAGACTTTGTCTCTAAAGCCAGCCTCGAAGACCACATCCGCACCGGTCACCTCGGTCTCTCTAGCATCATCAACGCAAACCGCAAAAAGACCCCATCTTCAGCCCTTTCCGGAGTGGACCTCGACTTCATCGACGACGAAGATGACGAGTTCGCCCCGAAAAAGAACAAGCGCAAGACAAGGAAGCAGAAGCAAAAGCCCAACGCCATCGACGAGCTCCTAGGCTCCTCCTACGCCGTCGGCGAACCCTCGGTGCTAGACCCCATGCTGCCCGTCCGCGCAACCGCAACGCCCACGCCCGCGCCCTCCTTCCAGGACCCCATGGCGGAGTCATTTTTCGAAGCCGAAGCGGACGCCATCGCGCCGCAGTTCGAGGAGGCGGACCTCGACTGGCAGCTGCAGCAGCAGATGATGGGGGACAGGCCATTCTGGTATGGGGATGGGGACTTGGGGGTGCAGAGTCTGGAGGAGTGGGATATGGAGCAGGAGGAGATGCGGATGTTGATTGATCCTGATTTGTTTGGGGCGTGATGTGGTGGGAGGCGTACTTGCAATAAAAAAGAAAAAGGAAATGAGTGATGTATGGTTAGAGTTCGCAAGTGCTGCATTTGCTCTGGCTATCTACATTTGCTTGTTGTTATATAGCTATACGCATATGAAGGAACTATGTTGCTGTTCTAGACCTTCCCTTCTATCTATTCTTCGTTCTTTTTAATTTCTGAGTGGAAATGACTATATCCTGCCCGCGCTATACACTCTCTCAAGCAGAAATTTCTTTCCACCACAGTCCATTCTGCTTTCACATATAAATCCGGCAATAGATCACCAAAAGCTTCAAGTTGAAGTAGCACTGCAGTGCCGTTGAATTATTTTTCAGCTCGCCTTTTTGATTGGCAAATCTTCGCGAGTGCGTTAGCCAGTTATACAATCAAAGGTTCAGTTACAATGAAAGGCTGCTTCTTTCATAGCATTATAAAACCGTATCAGCAAATTGAGGGCTGACTTTGGGGTTGAACTTACATTCAAATCCATACTCAAGTCTGGCTTCATATCTGCTCTAATGGGGTTTGTGCTTTGGCTTGGCATGAATAGAAGTTGGCGGCTCTGTAAGGCTTTCAAGTTCAAGTCTTGAGATCGGCTGGCAGATCAGAAGACTTTAGCTGTATTTCATCGTATCACACGCATGACACAGCAAGCATATTCAGAACGTTTCATGGAGACCTAGCAGTACCTGAACTTAACAGTATTCTCTTCATCGTCACCCCTTCTCAACCTTCCCACTATCCCCAAAATTCTTCGACACACACAAGCACAAAACGCCACACAATGCAACGCAATGACCCAATGCTCCCCATGCGTCCGTCACAGAAATATACACCACGCGCTAAAGCGCAAGTTCTACTTTATACAGAAAATACTTTACTTTGGTTCATCTATGCTTCCCTCCGTCGTCTATGCTTTTGCTAATAACGATTACACCGAGTAAAAAGGAATAGAGCTATACTATGACTCTTGACGCATCAAGCTCAGCAGCCCATCCGCAGCACGGCCCTTCACAACGCTGCTCGTAAGATCGTCGATGCTGCCGCCGTTTCTGAGCGGGGTGCCGAGATGCGGGGGGTTGAGCAGTCCTTGGCGTTGGCGGGGCAAGATGGGTGTTGTGGCGTCTTCGGGGTCGTCGTTGTCTTGTTGCGGAAAAGGATGGGATGGGGGAGATGAAAGGATATCTTTCTTTTGCGCGGAGGGTTGTTGGAGGTGAATGTTGGGAATTGTGCTGGTAGATGGTAATGGAGTTCGTTTTGGAGTGCTTGTGGAGCGGCGCGCTGATGATGAGGATGTGGTTCTGATTTGGAGCTGGTCTAATGGGATGTTTAATTGGTTGGTTTTCATCCTGTAACTGGCAAGGCGAAGGCGGAGTTTCAGTGCGTTTGCTCTCTGTTTGTGTTAGAATATGCTATAGTAGGATAGAAGTATGTAACTCACCTCGCGAAGTTCTTCCTTGGATAGAGAGGCAAGATCAGTGGCAGAGACCGGTGCTCGGAAACTTGTGGCAGCAGGTAGAGGCGAATCATCTGGCTCGGTGAGGACGGTTTGCTGGGAATCGTTCAGTCGATTCGGACTTGAATTGTTCGTTGATTGCGAACGCGCCGACGGCGAAGGCGGCCATGAAGACCTAGCAGAGCCGTCAAGCGCCCAAGACGTCTGCCAATATGCGTCAGTACATTCAACCGAAATGCTCCTCAAGAGAGGAAACATACTCTATGGTATTCCGATCCCTGCACTCGCTCAACAACTGGTTCAAGATTCTCCTGGCCGAACGCAGGGACCCGGGCCTGCTTATCCAATACGCCGCCCTCATGCCCGCGATGATCTGCCTTAGATCGTTTCCGCTGCGGTGTATCTGATAGAAGTTCTCGTTCATTCTCCACATCGTCAGTGCTCCTTTTTCCGCCAGCCACGCGAGCTTCGCCGTGAAGCGGTGCGGGCATTTGTCCCGTACGTGATGTTTGTAGCGATACTGCTTCGCCCAGTAGGAATGGCTTCGTAAAACTGCTGGCGTCCCGAGCAGAGGCGTTCCCAGCACCGCGGGCAATGGGCGAGTTGACATTGAGCGGGCTCAGCACGCGACGCGTTGGGGATTGGGATGTCATGGTGAAGGTTGCTGGTATAATGCGGATATATTTGAGGACGTGGAGTTGCAGAAGGTGCGTTCGGTGTTGAACGTTGCGTTGTGGTGGTAAAGCAGGCGCGTTCGTTTAAGTTCTACGCGTGAGGGGTGTTAGTAAATACTCGAGCGCCATGTATGGGTGGTACTGACTTCTGGCAACAGTGAATAGAACTCTATTCCGTATTGACTTCTCTAATATCTAAAGAAATCACAGCAGCTTCGCTCTCGGGAGTATCTGTGTGTTTGTTGGTGGGTGGTCGAGGTTGCAAGCTGTGCACGTCGCGTTGATGGAGGGCTGGTGCTCTGAAATCGCGTTCAGATAACTCACGGGCCGGAACGAGGTCCCCTGCTTTAGACGAACAACGATCTGCAGGGTTTGCGCAGGGGCAAGACGCCAATTTTTAAGCTGCTCAAGGGTGATAATAAGCTTACTTCTTGCTTACAGGCGTGTCACATATCCAAATGCTAAATGTACCACGCAGCTACTTATGAAGAAATGGAAGAATAATTTGTTAAACATTGTTTGGAAGAGAGACATTTATTGACTGCTTAACCCAAGTCAGTGTACAGTTTGGCAAATGTCAAAACTCACTCTCAAACAATCCTCTTGTCGAATTCGCATCATACATGGTCATTGAAAAGTACTATCATAATATACACAGTTTCTGTGCGGCGCGACGCCGGCGCTGAGTATCATTCCCTCCTAACCAAAATTCAAATCCCAATCCCAGATACAATCACCCCATTAACCTCGTTTGGTGAACGACGCCAAAACACCATACATGCTTTTCCGGTGGTATATGTTGCCCTCCCTAAATAATATCCCGAGACCCCCCGTCTTTCCACCCGCAAAAAAACGCCAGAATCCCTAGATAAAATAACAATTCCCTAATCGGTGTTCATCATGTAAAAAGAGTTATCAAACTTGAAGGGTGCATCGAAGGCTGACGCGTCAACCATGTCGTCCCAAGATGCAAAATTCGTGGCAGGTGGCTCCTCGTCCAAAAATGCCATACTATCCATGTTGGTGTCGTTTGCAGCAACATTGAAATTGTTCATGTCCAAAAATGTCGTCTCACTCGGACCAAAAGGCATCCATGTATCGTCGAATATATCAAGGCTGATGTCCAGTCCAACGCCATCGGAAATGTCGCTGTTGGGCTCCGAAAGACCGTCCTTGCTAGACTCCGGCGTATCGTTTGGAGTTATTGACCGGTAGACATTCATGTCTGAAATTGCACCTCCCGCTCCACTTTCAAAGGGTTTAAATGCCTGGTAGAGATCATGGGGGTCAATGGTAGCATTGGCCCATGGATCCTCAACCACCACCTCTTTTGGAGGCTGGGTTGGTCGTTGCTTGCTTGCATCCCTTTGGCTTGTCGGAGTCTTCACAGCATCCTTGGATGAAGTTGCTTTCGATGGAGCGCCAGGTCTGGTCCCAGCTGCACTGTTCTGACGATTCATAGAGACTTGACGGTTCATGGGCGTTGCAGCTGGTGTATTCTCACCCTTGATATTCGGAGTCTGCCCTTGTTTAGAGCCACTGGTAGACATCTTCGTTGCAGTATGAGCACCCATGTTGTCCTGACCTACAAGTGGCTTGCCCTGGGGATCCAAGCCGAGTGCGGCTGCCAAGTTCTGCTGCGCATAGAAGGCAGGATTCTCAATGTAGTGCTCTTCTTGGGTATGCGCCCGCAAAGCATCTTCACTCTCAAAGCCAACATTGTGTCGATCGCATTCTGGGTCTAAGCAGGAAAACAGAGGCTTCTGCTGCTGCTTGATGTCTTGTCGCTTCACCTCTGGCGATGTTGTTTTGGTCAAGTTGGGCGAAGCGTTAGAGGCCGAAGTAGGTTTGTTCTCCTGCTTCTGCCTTTTCTTGGCCGGGAAGACAAGAGTTTCGCGCGTGACTGGTGGCTTGCCCATGGCAGGATAAGCAGGGACTCCATCGGGCGGTGGTGACCCAGCTCCGAATTGAAATGGTGGTTGTGAAGAGGTAGGAGCGGCCGGTGCGTGAGAACTGCGACTATTTGATCTCTGGTGCATCTTATTCAATTGTTGTTGCTGCTGCTGCAAGTTTGCCGCACTAAGTTGAACAGGTGGAGCCGCCACAGATTGAGAGGGTGCCTTCGCGGCAGGCGCTTGGGACTGAGTCGGGCGTCCCTTCGCCATTGCCGGATATTTATCTGTCAGATCCTTGATCATGCTTACCAGGAGAGCCTTCGCCTGCTCCACATCCTTTGGATACATGGAGAAGATGTCTTTGGGTTGGGTCATGGCATCGTCACGAAATTGTTGCGCTAGCCGTGATTTCTACAGAACGTCAGTATATGAAAATCAACAATAAGATGTTCAACTTACAAGACGGAAGAATGCTTTGGAGCGTCCATCGTCACGAGCGATTTGATACCACTTAATAATCGCCCTTGACATGTTTCCGAAAATGGGCTGAATCTCTCGTAGCACTTTCACCATAAGATTTTTCGTCTCTTGGTCCATGGGTATATCTGCCACTTTGGCAACCTGGGATTCTTGTTGAAGGACTTTGAGCTTTTCAGCATCTGCCTTGTCCCGAGCTTGTTGGGCTGAAATTTTAAGACTAAGCTCGTATTTCTGTCTGGCTTCAGGATCGAGGGCAGCCACTTGTGCCGGAGTCAATAGTTGACGGCCTTGCTGAGAAGGCTGTTTTTGAATGGAAGTTTGCTGAGGCGTAGAACGTGTAGCTTGCTGCGCATTGGGGTTGGGAACTTCAACGACATCATCGCTGCTAGCACGCTTAAGCTTATTGGGAGGCTGAGCAGGGGAAGAATTCTGAGCACTGCGCGGGTTCGGTTGTGGGCGGTTGGCACGATTCGCATTTTGAGTATTGGCTGCCGAGTTTGGTTCTGGGACAATTGGTTTCGTTGTCTGCGCGGGGGTAGCCTGGTTTGGAGCTCTTGCATTAGGGTTAGGCTGCGGTTGGCCGGGACGAGGTTGCTGCGCATTCATCTGGGACATTTGTTGCATTTGCATATTCTGCATGTGCATACTCGCCGCTTGCTGCTGGAACTGCTTCATTAGAAACTGCCGAATATGGTCGTCCGACAACTGCAACATCCTCCCACTTGGATGATTCCGCGCGGCATTGATGTCTGCCTGAGTCGGTTGCCGGAATTGCCCTGCGCCAGGAATATTCATTCCGTTCTGGAGTTGCATAGGTGCCTGTCCCATAGGAGCGACTGGAGCCATACCAGCCGGGTTCATGGGCATTGCACCTTGGCCACCTTGCGCTCCTGGTGGCATGCCCCTAGGGTTTTGTGCAGCTACCCTTTGCCGCATAAGCTGCGTCCAATGCATTTTCTGCAGGCTTTTCACAGCTTCGACCTGTTCAGGTCCCATGTTGGGGTTCTGCTGGGTCCATAATTTAAGAGCACCCCACTTTTTGATATTGGGTGGAGCTCCCTGCGGCATATGCGCGTGGCTGCTCAAAGACGGCGGGAAATCCATATTATCCATCTGCGCCAGCATACGTTGCTCGGCTTGCATGTTGATCGGGGGGGCTCCGTTCCGCTGTTGCTGTAATGGGTTGTCTCGCAGGCGAGCGATTTGCTGCTGGAGTAGTATCTGCTGCTGAGGAGTCATCGCTGCAGTCATCTGTCCCTGTGGAGGCCTGGGTCCGCCCATATTGAATTGGTTGGCTGCGTTCTGTGAATTGAAGGCCTGTGGTTGACCTGGTCGAGCCTGGTTATTGCCTTGCATTGAGACGGGAGGTCGTCCAGCTTGCATGTTAGCGGCATTCATCTGAGCTCTTGACTCGTTCCATTTATTCATGACCTCATTCAACTTGTCCGGCGGCATTCCCAAAACCTCTTGCTGTTGTTGCTGTGACAAGCTAGCGAACATTTGTGGGTTGATTCCCGCCGGATTCATCGGATTTCCGGGGCCCATGTTTCTCTGATTTGCAGCAAAACGCGGATCGCCTATTGGTTGGCCGAAAGAAGGGTTCATATTCGCTTGAGGAGGCTCGTTGTGACCCATCTGAGATGGAGTTCGGAGGGGTGTGTTGAGGGTTGCCATAGCTGGGCTCTGCTGTGGGGGCATTGGACCATTCGACATTCCACCTGGCTGACCCTGGAGATTCATCTGAACTTTGTTCTGTACATTCAACCGGGTTTGCTGCTGTTGTTGTTGCTGCTGCTGCATTCTTTGCTGTTGCATTCCCATCTGTTGTACATTCAACATATGCTGCTGCTGCGCCGTTCTATTATTCGGGTTGTTCATCTGCTGTCCAGGCATAACTCCCGGTTGTGGAGTTACATTTCGCTGAGCGCCACTTGCTGGGACGACTACTTGCCCTGATTCTTGGGCGTCTATTCCTTTCTGTTGTTGATTTGTGATGCTGTTCATGTTCCCCGGGAATCCTCCAAACTCGCCGTTCCCTCCCATCGATGTCGGTGGTTGGGTCTGGCCGTTCAATGGACTTGGGTTCATGGACCGCTGGTGTTGCATTAGAGGAGCCCCATTTGATAAATTCTGGCCCTGAGACATCGCCATATGCTGCGCCTGGGCAACTTGCATGCGTGTTCTCTTATCCTCACGCAGTCGCTGCAAGGCTTGATTCCGATAGTACATGATGAGAGGATCTTGTCCTCGCTGAGTGTAGGTAGCAAACATTTGGGGGTCCATTGTGCTCTTGAGACGCGCCCTAATACTGTTCTTCTCGTCAATAGGTGCCTGGGTCATTAATCGATGGGCCAGTTCCGTCAGCATTGCATTATCTTGCACCGACATTGGCGGGCCGTTTTGCTGCTGTGGCTGTTGCATGGGCATTTGGAACTGCTGCTGCTGTTGATTCGGCGTCATGTTTGGCGGTAGGGCGTCGTTCGCCATGCCCATGCCCATGCCCATGTTCTGGGGTTGTTGGCCAGGAAGAGGAGATGCTTGCATCTGATGCTGAAGGTGCTGAAACCCTTGCTGGGAAGGTTGAGGCCTCGGCGCTTGTCCTTGCATGCCATTCTGCTGGTTCATCATCATCTGTTGCTGGACCTGTTGCTGCTGGGCTTGAGCCTGTGCTTGCGCCTGTTGGTTGATCGTTTGCTGAAGACCAGCCTGGTTCTGATGCCTTCTTTCAAGCAGCTGCTCCAGCTTTGCATCAACAGCACGTTTGTACGAGGCCTAGGGCTGTCAGCAGGGACTCGTGTCAATTCTTAGATTACATACTTTATCTGGCGACGAATGGAAGATTTCTTTCTCGAATTTAATACCAATCTCTATCATCTTATTCAGACCGGGAGGTGTTGGTGTATTCTGACTTGCGAGGCGGAGATTTCCAATTCTGAGGTGTTGATGTTAGATGTGTGGTTGTAATGACGGAAAGTTAGTTTTAGCTCCCGAACTTACATGTTAAAGATTAGGCCGATACGCTCTTGAATCAACATATTTGATTGCCAGCCCGATAATTGTCCGGTCTGACTACTAACGGTCTGAAAAATGACTTGTTGAATTTGTGTTGTAGCGTTCGCGGGCTGTTGGCCATTCTGGGGCGGACGCTGCGGTTGTGGTCGCCCAGGCATCATCTGTCCCGGGCCCCCCATATGAGGCTGGAAATTCGCAGCCATTTTCGAAAGGAATACGGCAGCGCCACGCTCCTACTCCTACAATGACAAGGACAGCCGACTCTGGTATTGGTACAGGTCAGTGACCCGACCGTGACCAAAGCTCGATTTTGGCGATTGTGCAGACGTTTCGCAACCTTTGTGTAGAGCCGGTGAATCGTTTTCGAAGGTGGCTCTGACCCAGCGGAGGAAAAAGGGCGGAAGCCGTACTCTGTTGTTGACAAAGGCAGGCGGCCGTGTGGTGGCTGCAGGCTGCCTATGATAGTGTATTATATCCACATGGAGCTAGACCTTGTGTTGCGCGAAACTCTGGTATTGGAGGGAAAGGGCTCGTTTGCGACGCAGTCTGAGGTGGTCGATCGGCTCGAAATGGTTGGGAGAGGGGAGCGCGTGAATGCGCCAGCTCAGGTGAGACTTTTATTTCGAGGTTGTGGGTAGGCAGCGGGTGCGGGTGCGGTTGCGGTTGCGGTGGAAGGATGAGGTGAGGATGAGGCTGTAAGGTCGCAGGAACGAGTCAAAGCGAAGAAGTCTCGAGTCGAGTGCCGGTCCCGGGACTTGCAACACATCCAAATTCAATATCGCGAGTTTTCGTGAAGATGTGATTTTCAGACCCGAACTGCGTGCTCGAACAGGTAGATGTGGAGGAGGGAGAAGGGTCTGCGAGGTGAGGGTGATACAGAAAGGTCCCAGGATGAGCGAGTCGACTATCAAAGCGTGGACTTCTGCGACACCCTAGGATGGTGGTCCGGCGGAATAAGAGACGAACAGACGGACACGGCGGTAAGACAACGTCGTGCAAGGAAAGAGTCGAGAGATGAAGGATAAAAGTCGGCGGCGTGGGAGTTCCAGTTCCAGTTGAACTTCGAATTCTTGTTGCTGCACTCGAAGGTGGATGAAGTGAAGAGTTGAAGCTGCAGACAGACAATAACGAAATGCGCTGTAGATGTGATGTGCAGCAAGCCGGGCAGGGCAGGGCAGCAGCGGGACTGACTGACACTGCAAGGATGGCGGTGGAGAGTGGCGTCGGGGCTTGACCGCTTTGAACTTGCTAATATTCTTGACCTGGACGTTGATTGGCCATGCTCCACAGGCTGTGTGCGCCGGGCTGTACCGTATAATTATATACCTCCATACATTACCGTGTGTAGGAGTAGGAGTGCTTGACTGAGGTTGGGCGGATATCTATCTACTGGTGTAAATGTTCCACAAGTCGTCGAACATTCAAGAGCTCTAGCTAGGTAATACTCAAATGCTGCTAATTATCTGTCCAGTGGCACGAGGTTCAAGAGAACAATGGAAAACAAGAGAAGGCATGAAGTGGAGGGGATGTCCCCAGAAGATACATCTCGCATGTGTGGTGATTAGGTAGGCAGGTACAGACAATGACAGCCCTTTTTGCTGCTGAAATGGCGTTCTATTCAGCTTGGTTGGTGCCAGTGTCAGACAGCAAAACCTTTCTCCCTCCAGATCCAGAAACGGACACATCCCCAGTCCAGACCCTCTTCCCTCCCTTCCAAACCAAACCCAAACCCTTCTACCAAAACTCGAGCGCTGAGTGCTGAAATCCAAAAGAGTGAGGCACACCGCGCCCAGCGTACAGTCATAGGCCGATAGGAAACTAACCCTCGTCTGCTGCCAACAGCGCTGACTCTGAAGACACCACCTGTTGCCTCAGCCCGATGACCAAGATTTGGATACCCATACCGTACTGTAGGGGAGGCAGATCTGGGAGATCCGAAAATCTTGAAGATTGAGGCAGACGGGGGCGGAAATGGAAAATCCCTGGTGTAGCCAGTGTGCACGCTGGCCATGGCAAGGCCAATGGTCATGTGGAGGTAGGGAATATTGTGTGGTGGTGCGCCTCGCAGCTGGGGGTTTCGCATTTGGCAGAGCGGCTCTGGAGCTGCTGGCTGAACAATGCGCATGACAATAGCTGCAGAAAGGTAGTTATAACGATGTCTCGAGTTTTCTCAAACACTTAAATCCTTCAACATCTGCTTCTGCATCTCTCCACAATCGCAGTCCCAACATTCCAGAGAATTGGCTGAAGATTCGTGGCTAGCTGTCCCTCTGTCCCTGCACAGCTCGTCCTCGTCCCATGAAAATACGCCCCCCCCCTCCCCTGCTGCCCTGCACGCGCGGAATGATCTACGAGGGGCCCTCGCACTCGCACCAATCTAGACTACAAACCAGGGCCAACGTAAGCTAGGAGTGGCAGTAGCACCGTACCAGCATTTGCCCTGCTATCGTTATCGAGCCCTTGCACTTGCAACCATGATCAAGAGAGTCAAAATCCAATGCCGAGAATGTCCAATTCCAACTTCCGAAGAACTCTTCAGAATCGTAACTCAAATTCTCAGCACTTCTCTTCCTTCCCCTCCCAGCTTCAACCTTTCTTTTTATCTCAAGAGTCTGCACTCGCAGCTGCTGGAGATGTGTTCCAATCACCTCCTCGCGACAGGGAAGGGTTTGAGCAGGGGTCGCCTCCCACGCTGAAGGGGGGGCCGACTGGTGCCTGTCTAGGCGGACAGGGCTGTTTAAGCACTGCCGGACCACCACCTCTGGACATCGAGACTCTTCGACGTCGCACAACTACGTAGGAATCCAGGAATCAAACGAGATCAGGAATTCTACTGGTATTTGTACTCCTCACACTCACACATGAGGAGAAGCCTGGCGTGGGGCAATGCTCGCAGGATCAAACCCAGGCCAACATATGAATGCGCAAGGATCCGAGTAGATGGAAGATTAAGGTTGGCACGTGACTGTCTTTCTGTCAGGTTTGCTTGTTCATCACTCTTCCACTGGGATCCTGCGATGTGCGGTGTGAAAGACTTACTCGTATTCCATTTGTTCGAGACTTGCATACTCCCTACAATCTTCATTCTTGCTGACCTGTGTGAATCCAAAACCCATGTGGCTTAAGCGCCCAGTCTTACAGGACAAATCAACGGCTTCCTCGAACAACTCTCAACGCTGCTCCTTTATCTGTCCTAAACTCCGTCATTGAAATTCCAATTTTTCTTGAACACGTCGACCATCTTTTAGCATATCAACCAAGTGGTGATAGTCTCAAAATATGTGGGACATTTCAACACCTGGAGCACCGGTGACCGCTTCCCCAGAGTTCGGCAGTGGCTAAAGTAGGTTCGTGGCGGTGCGGAAGGCTTACGCGCCTTCCACGGAAGATTTCTCAACTTAGCTACGCGACGGCAAGGGCAGGCAGTTTTATCCTACACCGCATCTTCGATTTATTGTTGTAAATGTTTGCAGATGCCAGGGGCTGAAACGTTTTTCTTGGTGATGACCCACAGCAAACATTAGCATAATGTCAAGTTTGCGTCCTCAACAATCTCCCTCTCATTGCAACGCAAGCGCGTCTTACGTCCTTGACGACCATGACGACCATTATGCTGAGTGTTTAATCATGTTGTTGCTGTTTCCCTTCAGCCGTCAGTCCATCAGTAGATCTTACGCAGGTCATCATTTCGCTATGTATATCCGTGGTGAAAATACGGAGGATCGTCGGAAAGGAGGCTATTTCAATTTCCAAGCATGTGCTGAGAGTATCACTTCGTTTTTTAGATGGGAAACAGATATCTGTGGGTTTTGTGGATGGAAAATGTAAGCGTTTTTAGTTAGTCTGCGGGTGTGTCTGTTTGCCAAGTGCGAAGGGTTTTTCGTCTAGGTCAGTGTGCTCTGTATCTTGCAGTCACTGTTTCCAGCAAGGACCCGGGCAAACTGCGCTCTTGTCTGGCGAGCGCTTTATTGAAGATTGTGTGAGCTGTGAGAAGGACAGAAAGAACAGGCTTTTGCATTCATGCCGGAAGTATTGGCTGACTCGAAACCCATACTCCGCTAGTTGCTCTACAGGCATGAGAAGATATTGTCTCTGCAAGTATTCCCAAATCATACTTGTGGCTAGAACCCGAGCCGTACACTGATGATCTTTTGAGCGGAGTACCACTTCTCAAAGTGCTTCTCTCCTGAGAAATTTGGCGAGAGATATTCCCAAGCTCAAGCCAACTCCTGAACACTCGGGGGTGGGTATTTTGATGAGGGACAAAGGAAGGATCTGACCTCCTTGTCTGTTGCCCTATTCCTTGGACATATGCAAGTATATCAATTGGTGAAGCAAGGAACTAAGCACTTATGGCTAACATATGCACTGCCGCTTTCCCTTAGACGCGGTGCTGACGAAACCGCTCGGTGTTAGATCACGTGGAATCGTAGTCAACGTCTGACAGAAAGCGAGAGTGGGGGTTCCTCTCTTCTGGTACCTGGATCAGTGATTGGCCTTCTCACCTTGAACCGACCAGTCCCACCTAAATTGCCCAGAAACCCCTATAACCAAGAATGTCGTACGAATCTGGCGTGTATGTCGTGACTGGGTACGTGATTTTCCTAGTATTTGAAAATGATACTAATCGGTACAATTGAGGAGCGCTAGGGGAATGGGACTTGAATTTGTGAAGCAGTTCCTTGCCTCAGATCACACAGTAGTAGCGGCCAGCAGAAAGGCAACCTCATCCCACGCTCTGAAAGACTTAGCAGCTTCAGCCTCTGGAAAGCTGATAATTCTCAATTGTGATGTTGGCTCTGCACAAAGCGTGGAGGAGTTTGGAGTAGAGCTCAGGAAATGCGTATCCAGCATCGACGTACTCATCAATAATGCCGGTGAGAGCTGCAGCCTGCGTTACCCTATCTGCACCAGCTAATAAAACCGGGCAGGCATATCTCAAGACATCCCCACTGACAACGTCTCCACCATCGCCGCCAGCAGCATTTTCTCCCACATAAACATAAACGTCATTGGCACCCTGCTTGTAACCCAAACCCTCACCTCACTTTTCCACCCGGGCTCCAAAATCCTGAATATGTCCTCCATGTGCGCTTCTTTCGATATCACTCCGCGGCGTCCAATCACACACGTTGTTGGATACAGCATCAGTAAAGCGGCGCTAAACATGCTGACTGTTAAGCAAGCTATGTTTTATGAGGACTGTGTGGTTGTGGCTGTTGATCCGGGGAATGTGAGGACGGATATGAATCCGGAAGCTGTGAATACGGTTGAGGAGGTTGTTGAGGGTATGCTGAGGATGTTAGGGGAGTTGACGGGTGATATATCTGGGTCGTTTATCTCTTGGGAGGGGGAAAGGTTGGCTTGGTAGCCATTCAAAAGAGGGATATTCCACTGCGTTTCCGAGAGTCGTCAATCTCTTGGGGCAGAAATTAAGCTGAAGATTGTTCTAATTGTCTCACCATCTCTGAGAAAATCCCACATGCCTCGAACTGTTCTACTGTGGGATCAACCACAACGTCGTCCTCCCCTTTCAATTCCAGACTTTGCC
>QGMK01000856.1:0-16131 GCA_007825345.1 Lachnellula suecica
AAAACCTTTTAAAAGCAAGTTATAATAGATTTAATAATAATAATAGTATTTTAAAGCTCATTTGTTTAATTTTAATGTCGGACTAACAACTGCAACCCCTGGTAAAGGGTCAGTTAGCATTCCTCAAGCCAAGAATCGCTTCAACTTCCAAGGTTCTTTTGAATTCTTGTTCTGGTCTGAAAAATAATTCTCGAGGTGTAAAAGCAATTCCATTTTCTTGACACTTATATAAATCTGCGTCGTGATAACGTTTGGCCAACAGGGTTGCATTTTTATAAGTAGAGAATTCCGCCCAACGCCGTCAACAATGCTTCACATCAACCGCACTAGCTATCTGCCCTTAATCTCTTTTCCTTCGGTTTTCTCGATCTCCCTCTGTTCAATTTCAGTCTTCCCGCCATCATGTAGCCCCTTGACGTTGACCCATGGCATACCAACTGCGCCCACAATTGATAAACACGCTGCGGCCAAAGCGACGACAAAAGTTCTCGTCAGAGCATGGTTGTATGCCTGAAGTACAGCAGCCACATTCTCTAAGGGAAGACTTTTTGACAAATCGGTGGCACCTGTCCCCAAAATCCGCGCCGCATCGACGCCCGGAATGGCACTAACGCCCTTGAGTAGATCATTGTTAAACAACGATTGCCCAACACAAGTCAGAACAGCACCACCTAAGTTCTGCCCAAGGAACACAATCGACACGCCAACAGCCATGTCCTTTTTTTCCAGGACAGCTTGTACCGCAACAATGGACTGCTGCATGCCTGCACCTAGCCCAAGTCCGAAGATGATCTGATAACCAATCCAAGCTCCGTTCCCGGAGTCAATCTTGAGTGTTGTAAGCAAGCCAGCACCGATACTCATTAGTACAGTGCTGACAAAGAACAACGGATTGTACCATCCGAACTTCGAAACGAGGATGCCGCTCACGATTGAGGCAAGGACAAGAGAGATGACAAGAGGTAGTGTTCTGATACCCGATTCGACTGCCGACACGCCCTGGATTGCTTGAAACCACAATGGCAGGAAGTATGTTAAAGTGATTAAAGCACCCATCACACAAAAGGAATTCAGCATGCCGAGCGAAACGGCTCGATTTTTGGCGATGTCCGGTCTGACTGTGGCTGTGTCTTGCTTCCAGACTTGAATTCCCACAAAAGAAGAAAAAAGGATGAAAGACAGAATAAAGAAGACGATGATTCGCGCATTGGACCACGAATAGGTTGCGCCACCCCATTGGAGAGCCAATAAAAGGCAGATTATGGATGGCAAGAAACAGATGGTACCAAGGGGGTCGAGAAGTTCGAGCTGTCTTTTGAATGGGACCGCTGTGACCGGTGGGAAATGGAGGATGAAGGTTAGAATGACGATAGTAAGAGCGCCTATTGGTAGACTTTGTGAAAGGTTAGCAAGTCCTTGATCCCTGGGAAATCAAACGTACTTGATGTAGAAGCACCATCGCCATGACACTCTGTCTGTAAAAGCGCCACCGAGCAGAGGCCCAATGATTGAAGCAACTCCTTGGGTCGACCCCATAAGACCCATATATTTTGGACGTTGTCCCATAGGGACCGAGGCAGCAATGAGAATGATATTCCCGCTCATGACACCTGCTGACCCCATTCCTGCAATGGCTCTTCCGACAATGAAAGCTTTTGATGAGGGAGCAGCACCGCAAATGACAGATCCGATCTCAAATAGCGCGATTGATGCCAGGTAGATAGTCTTTGAGGAGTAGAAAGTGTAGAGCCGGCCGAAGATGAGAAGTGTGCTGCAAGCGGAGATCAAGTATGCTGATGCGTACCAGCCGATGTCGTTCAGTGAGTTGAATTGATCCGTGATTTTTGGTACAGCCGTTGCAATAATAGTCCTGTCGAGGGCAACTAGGAACATGGCAAGAAAGAGAGCTAGCATAATGAGTGCTACTTTCTTGCCGCTCGGGTACTCGGCCCTGTTTTCTGCAGGAGCATCGTGACCCTTTTCGAGGTCGGTAATATGAGGCGAAGGGAGTTGCTCCTCCGTAGAGTGTGTGCTTGGAGGCATGGTAATTGAACTTTGCAGCAGCAGCGTTGAGTGGAAGAAGAAATGGAAGTTTGAAAATTTTATATGAAGAGAAATGCTTAATCTTGAGATGCGGAATAATCATTAGGGGAGGAAAATAAGAAATTATATATACCTTCGGACTTACTCTCCCAAACATCTACGGGACCGGTACCGTAGGGGAAATTATCGCTCACAACATCCTGATATTTTGAGAGGTACCTCTGTACCGGGACCGAGAGTCGTGATATCCACCCAGGGCCGCCCCACTATACATACAACTGTGCCGTACTATGCCAGATAAGACAAGGAATTTATGGGGGGAGAAGGCGACGTTTCTTTCAGCTAATTAGTAATATCACATGCGTTGTTTTCATTGGCTGCAGAGGCGACACCAAGATCCCAAACGCTCGGATATCTCGAGATCTCGGTCCCGAGTCAGTAATTTAGACCTAGCGTGAGAGGACTCTGACTCCTTTCCTCCTCAACAGCAGAACATTTCATTATCGTCCATAATTTCTCATACTCATCATTTCTTTTATTAGATTTGATAATTTCGATCAAAATTGAAACCACGCATCCAAATTACCCCGCTTGGTCACGTGCGCCCCATTCCACAACATCAGCCACCGACCAAGACCTTAAATGTCTTGCGACCTGGCCATGTCGGCCATCCTATCCCACCCCGAGCTCGATTCTGGACTTTCAAGAAGAACCAAAATTACGCGTGGCCACTCGTGCGTTCTCTGTCGCCGCCGCAAGATCAAATGTGACGGCCAACGTCCTTGCCAGAATTGTCAAAAGTCACGAGCTGAGTGTGTGGAGTCCGACATAGTTCCTGCCGGGAGGAAGAAAAGGAGACAGGTAGATCTCGTAGCTAGATTGTCACGAGCTGAAGAGGCTCTTAGAAAGGCTGGGTTGAAGATCGAGGATGGTGATGAGTGTTATGGGGTTGCAGAAGAGACTGACAGCAGCCGTGCTGCCCAGAATGGAAACCAAAACGCAGTGGGCAGGGGCCGCACGATAGAAGGAGGAAGGCTGGTTATCGAGAGAGGTGAAAGCCGGTATGTTGAAACGTAGGTTATCACAGATTTGTTGTTGGTGTCGCGGGTGCTGACTGCTGTGTAGCTCTATATGGGGAGACATCAGCGCGGAAGTCAGAGAAGATTCGATCCACTTACTTCAAGACTCTTCGGATGACGAGTCAACAAACGATATATCACCTACCTCGGACTATTGCAGCCTCCTTTTCGGCCGGTTGATGATCAACAAATCTCTCACATCATTGCACCCGCCAACGGTACAGATCTTTCGACTGTGGCAAGCGTTTTTGAACAACGTTAATCCCTTGACCAAAATCTTACACGCGCCCACAACTCAGGAACTTCTACTACGCGCGATGGAGGATTTGGCCACAGTTCCGGCGCCCACAGAGGCCTTAATGTTCGCCATATACTACTCCGCCGTTATCTCAATCGATAGTGGAAGTTGTCAGAGCATTCTAGGAGAATCCAGGGACATAGCTCTTGCCAAATACTCAACAGCTACGCAGCAAGCATTACTCAATGCCAAATTACTCCGGACGTCCAATTTAATGGTTTTGCAAGCTTTAGTTCTTTACCTTCTCTCTATCCGCCCATCTACGGATCATGATACTCTTTGGATTCTTTCCGGAATTGCGACCAAGATTGGCCAACGCATAGGCCTCCATCAAGATTCGACATCTTCATCCCTTTCTGTTCTCGAAAATGAACTTCGTGGGCGTATTTGGTGGCAGATCGTCGCCATGGAGGGCCACTCCTCGTTTTTCTCCGGATCGGCAACACCCATGTCTGTTTTAGCCCACAACCCTCGACGCCTCCTCAATGTCAACGACAGTGATCTCTCTCCTTCCATGTTGGAACCTCCAAGAGAACAGTCCGCCGTCACTGAGATGTTATTTTGTTCCATAAATTATCGATTGGGACGCTTTATGTATCAGCATATCTTCGAAGGTGGTCTTCCGGCCGGTCCTGATCAAGGAGATCGTCTCGCATTGAAGCTGAAAGCTGCTGATGATTTCGAGAATATGCTTGATCAGACTTATCTTCGCTATTGTGACCCATCGGTGCCTCTTCACTACCTCGCCATCCGGGTCGTCCGCGCTTCTCTGTCTAAAATGCGCCTCCGTCTCTATGCACCTACTCGGAGCCTAAACGGTTCGCCCCAGCCACAAGCTAACAGCGACGCCGCCTTTGCCATCTCCCTCAAGATGCTTGAAATAGATATGGAAGGTCATTCGAGTGCCGGACAAGCCAAACTCAAGGGTTTCATGTGGCACATCCGTGTTTTCTTTCAGCTGGAAGCGTTTATTTATGCGCTGTCAGAACTTCGGATCCGCACGTTCGGCCCCCAGGTAGACTGGGCGTGGCAATTGATCGAGGCAATGTATCAGAATCACGGCAATATTTTGCGTGAAACGAAAAATCGGCTGTGGTTTGCGGCGGGGAATCTCTGCCTCAAAGCCTGGGAGCAGCGAGTCAAAAGCTTACAAAGCCAAGAAGGTACATTAGGCTTCACGGTCCCGCCTTTCGTCAAGGAGCTCTGCGCTCAGCGTGGAATCGAAAGTGAACCGGTCCGTGCTGGTGGTAATCATGATTCTAGTTTGGGGTTTTATGACTCGATGGGGCTGTCTTCCATACCGGCAATTGATACTCAGTGGGAAGGTATGAAAATAGACGATACGAATGTGCCGTTGGATACAGTAAATATGGGGGCGGCCGTAGATTGGGAATACTGGCAAACTCTGTTTGATGATTGTGGGGTGCCGGCTTATACGTGAGGCCCATATCCCCGAAATTGCAGTTACGATGTTTATTAAAAGAATACAAAACATAATTGAAAGTAAATTTCTCTCATCATGTCGAAACATGGCCTACGATTCAAATAAAACACTAATACTCCCAACCCCAGAAAAAAGCCGCCGTTCAACCAGATCATCGAAATTAGTAAAAGCTAGTAGTAAGGATTTCCATCTCATGATACAATTCACTAAGAAACAAGAAATAATTATACAGCAATGGAACTACGAATAACAATATCAACAAGCGGAAATCCCGGAAACGCCAGAATCGGAAAGCCTACGCTCAATATCATCAATACTCCTCTCAACGGATGGCTGACTCAAATAATTGTCCGCCGCAGCTAGAGTAACGCCAGGCGACGAGGAGTCGTTCTGTGCTGTCCCCTGAGGTGCTTGATCTGGAGCCAGGCGATAATATAATGCCGAATTCCCAGGGCGAACGTTTTCCAGTTTCCTCTTAATATCTCGTTCAATGTCCGACTCTGCTCTTCTCAATTTCTCCTTCACCCCTCTGTTATACACGGAGCCAAAGGTGTTACTTCGAGCCACGGCTTGTTTCTTCAGATCCGAAGTAGGCCCAGAACCTTGCACTTCATCTCTTCTGAATTTAATAGTAGGTCTCTCGTTGTTCGGCAAAGACATATCATTTCCTTTGGTGACGGAAACTCTTTTGTTGATCGCGTTCCCAAGTTGTTGCAAGGGAATTTTTGTGTGTTTTGAAATTGTTGGTGTATCGGGCGGCGACAATCCCCATGAGAACCGTCGAGCAATCTGGTACACATCACATTTATCCGGGAGACCAGGTCCAATGTTGACAATCACGGATAATGGTACATCAGTCCCATAAATCCCCCACATCTCGTCAAGAGCAAGTTCGGTGATGTTGTGGGGTTTAGGATATTTATTGTCGTTGAAAGTCGTCTTGCCACTCCTAGCCATTCTCTCTTTCCATGGCGGAGAGAAATACTTGGCGGATCCTGTAACCCCAAACGCGCTCGAAATCTTGAAAGTCTCGGGCTTCTCTGGGCCCTCCCGCATTTTCTCGGGTAGCTTAGCAGTCTTCGGAATTCTGTAGGTTCTGAAAAGACTGTAGTCTTGAGCATCCGATCTGAGGGCTGCAACAAAGACATGGCGAGTACGTATAGTTCCCCTCTCCCTATCGAAGAGATGTTCTCCGGTGCAATACTCCTGAGTCAGGGAATCTATTTGCTCAACCAAACGTTCTGGGTTGAAATAGCAATGCTGAAAAGCACGCATACGGATTTCCTCTGACTTGGAACGTGGCGTAATGCAGTGAGTAATTCTGTTCCATTCCGAGAGACATGTCGCGATGTCCATATGGAACCTACCCAAAAGTATGGCCAGCCAGCCACCTGCACCTATTCCCGCAATGGTATCAAACACTTCACATGGTCTTGGTTTCTTGTGACTGACTCCGTTGTGATGGGCAATAGTATCAAGGAGTTTGTTGAGAATCACAAGAGTCGATATTGCTTGTAACCCCCCGCCGTCAAGGGTGAGGATTTTCAATGGCTTCTCAGCTTTCATTGCAAAGTAATGCCAGGTGAAAGTGTGTGGAGAAGGCTGAAATGATAGTTCGGGAACATAAAAGGTTACTAGTCTTTGGAGGCATCAGATTTTGGGAATTTGCTGACAGTTTAAACCGGTGAAGGAAGGGGCGAGGAAAACCAACACGTTCGTGGCAGATCTTGCGGCCGAACTGCGAGGTTGACAGCCATGTTCGCATGATTGCATAGCCGCCGCCACCACCGCCACATTCGTAGCCTCGCCGTCCCAAATTTATATTTGGTGACCCCTCGTCCAGTTCCTTTGCCGTGTTTGGCAGAATCTATTTCAAAGGGATTCCTTGGGCCACCTTCTGGACCGGGCGCGTAGCAAGACTGCCCGTGTTCAGCCGCACATGAGCTGCTCATTTTCAGGCCATCATGACACATTCACACAGCTATCTCGCCAATCGCTCGCTATTGGGGGTATCAGCTGAGGGAAGCCCGTTAAAAAGCAAATAGACTGGGGCGTAAAATTCCCAGCCTCGTGATTAATTTCGCGCTGACCCCTAAAAGCCTTGCGCATCAAATGTTGTGCAACCCCAAAACATATTTGGGCACGGGAAGTCCTCCAAATTAACAATTAGCTCCCCAATAAAGACGCCATGTTCATCCCGTCTCGGTTCTTGAAGAAAGCCATTGTCTCGAGATGGCGGAGTACTAAATTCAGGGGGTCAAGCAGACCGACCCCGCCAGAGTTGAGCCTCAGCCTCTTGCCAGATAAGGCTGTGGGTTGTTCCTGTATAAATGCATTTGAAAGGGATTTTGCAGCATGGTATTCTGATCTGAGGAGAAGCTCTGTACGTATCTATTCCTACGATTTACGGATACGAATCAACCGGATACCAGGGTGCGACGAATTTGAATGATACGCGCGATGAATAGTTCCAACAGCCTACCGAGTGCAAGCCGGAAGAATGTGTTGACTCTTGGTAAGCAGAAGTCAATCTAAATATTGCGACACCGGTAGATGCTGATGGGAGTCAATCCGCAGATGGAGGAGGCGTTCGAGGGCTCTCAACACTTGTAATCCTCGAAAATTTGATGGTAGAAATCAACTCCAGCATACGGGAGGAGAGAAAACATAGAACGGCGGATACTGGTCCTGATGTTGAGCCTCATGAGATCTTTGACCTCGTAGCCGGCACGAGCACTGGAGGTTTGATTGCCATCATGCTTGGAAAGCTTGGAATGTCGGTAGTTGAATGTATCGAGGCATATCAAAACATCTCTGCAGAAATATTTGGGAAGAAGCACATGAGGGGTGCTCTCAGTGGCGGTTTGGCGAAATCCAAATACTCTGGCACGCGGTTGAGAGAAAGCGTCCGTAAACTGATGAAAAAGAGGAAGTTCGACGCTGACCTACTCATGGAAAGTAATGAACGGAGCAAAATTGATTGGTAAGATACTGGGAATCGATCAGTGTGAGACGGAAGAGAATCTAACACTGACCTAGTGCTCTAATTTGCTGTGAGCACCAGACAAAGTCAAGATATTCAGACTTGAAACGCAAACCTGTGTGCATCTGCAGTCGTCGTCCATGTCCTCAATCGTTTGCATGTCGTGTGTGCGATGGCGCACGGGCAACCTCAGCAGCACCTACATTCTTTCCAGCCCTCAAGCACGACAAGCGACGTTTTGTAGATGGAGGTGAGTCTTGACAATTATTTTGTTGTTGTTCTCGTTTGGTCTGGATTCCCCCAAAGCTTAAAGTATCTAACACATCTCTTCTGTAGGAATGGGGTGCAATAACCCCTCAGCGGAAATCCTCCATCACTATACAAAAGCAAATCGTATTGGGGAGTCAAGAAGAAATTCAAGAGAATCAGTGGCGGCGGAAGCGGTGGTTTCACTAGCCACACATGGAGGTCTCGACTTCACACATACCCGATTCATCAATCTTGGAACTGGCACAATTCCTAGTGACCAAGAGCCAGAACCCCACAACCAGCTCGCATTTCTTCTACCAAGACTTATCCGCACCACAATATCTTTGAAAAGCACTCTCAAAAACATAGCTGTGGATTCCGAAAAGACAGCAGAGATCATGGAACGATTCGCTCTATTCTCCACGAATGGAAACTACACTGTCAAGTATGAGCGGTTCAGCGCCAACAATGGTGTCGCTAGCTTCGGCCTTGATGACTTCAAATGCTTAGGAGAGATAGAAAGGCTTACGAGACGTTACCTTGAGAAACAAGAGGTGTCTCTCAGAATCAAACTAGTTGCAAGAGAGATGGCCAGGGACTACCTCTTGAGAAACTCTAAAGGGGCAAGCACTGTTCCATCCGATCGGCTTGCAATCCCAGAACAGGATGCCGCTATAGAACGACCGCAAACCCCTGTATTCCAAATATTTCAGGCGAATACTGATAGCCAGCCAAACTCCGAGGCTTCGAAAAGTTTTTCTCGGAATAGCACGCACGATACTCCTTCGAGAGTTCCAGGGACGGCGGCAACAACGCCCAATTCTGAGAGGCTTTCTAAGTCCAGCGATCGGATCGAGAAGATTAATTAGGTCTTTCCAACTCAGAGGGAGATGAGAGGGGTTTAGTGTATAGATGCTCTAAGTTTGGTGTCCGGGGTTGTAAGAAACTATAATGTTAAACAGGGTTGATAAGTGTTGGCACGTTGTAACCTTGCGTAATTACCACTCCAAAAACGCTGTAATATGACTTTTGCAATTTGGGTCTTCTTATATCGAGAAATGTCGGGGCTCGATTGGCCGTGGCGCCCAAATCTACGTGTGGAAAAAGGTCAAGTCCTCCGCGGGGCCAATCTGGAAAAGACCTGCCGGGTCGTAACTCTTGCCAACACTCTGTGTGAACTCTTTCTGCGCAGTGTAAGCCACGGGCGGCTTCAAACTTTGGTTTGGATGCTATTGGGAAAGTTTTACCAGCGTTCGGGAGTATGATTCCTAGAGACGCTGCACCGCGCGTGATGCCATGTTGAGGAGCGCGCGCGGGTATCCCAATCTGGACTAGATGTGGCGGTAGGGGCTATCCGTTCCCACTAAGCCAGGTGCAGAGCGCGCGCAGGCCCGAAGGAGCTAGCACATGATGAACTTGGCAGCATCAGCATATGGATTTCATGTAGTTTCAAGGGCGAGAAATCTATCAATTACAAACCACTGCTGAAGCGGTGAGATAATTGCTCCGAGAGAATCGATTGAGATGTATATAAGAGGAGCGGAGGTGCATTTGTGCTGAGAGACATCACTGTCATCACTACCTTCTTCTTGTTACCCATATCTTCAGCTACAATAATACAAGCCACCCCAAAACGTACAAAATGGTCGTCGTTGCAATCGTAGGAGGGACAGGAAACGTGGGAAAGACGTTGGTTGATGCTTTCAAGGAGGATGGAAAGCATGAGGTTATCGTTCTCGGCCGGAAGGTAAGCAGTTGCACCATGGCTACGATCTCTGGCTAACCATCAAATCTAGGTTCCAGAAGGAGGAATCGCTGTGCCAATGTTTGCTGTGGATTACGACAGCGTCGAGCAGCTCACTAAGACGTTGGAGGAGAACCATGTCCACACCGTGATCTCCGCCATTGTATTGATGGATGAAACAGCAGCAAAGGCAGAGCGCAACTTGGTGGCAGCAGCAAGTAAATCAGCTTCTACAAAGCGCTTCGTGCCCAGTAATTGGGGTAATGCCACGCCCAATGATGAGTAAGTGATCAACGGCTTCCCCCAGCCTCGAGATTGGCGTTAACATAAACCGTTAGGTCCATGCGAATTCCGCATAATGGCTTCCGAGACCAGAGCGCCGAGGCCCTGGGCAAAACAGACCTTGAATGGACGAGGATTTATAACGGACTTTTCCTCGACTACTACGGCTTGCCGCATGTTGAATCTCATATGACTCCGCTTGTCTTTGCTGTGGACATTGCCAACAAGACAGCTGCCATTCCCGGTGCCACTGGTGACGAGAAGATATCGTTCACTTATACCAAGGATTTAGGAAAGTTCGTGGTTGCAGCGATGGATTTGCCAAAGTGGGAAAGGGAAATACATTGCGAGAGCGACAATGCATCGTTGAATGAGGTGGTTCGGATCGCCGAGGAGATGTCAGGTGAGCACCAAAGTCCAGAAAAGTGAAGACAGCTGAGGATGAATAGGTGCCAAATTCAATGTCACTTTTGACTCGGTCGAGAAGCTTCGCAGTGGCGAAGTCACTGAGCTTCCATCTCACCCGCCCTTGTATCAGTACATACCGAAGCAAATGTTGGCATGGCTGTTATCTAGATTTGGTCTGTGGGCCGTCTATGGCATAATGTATCTTCCAAAAGAAGGGTCTTTGAACGAAAAATTCCCAGAGATCAAGACAATGACTGTCAGAGAAATGATCAGTGTTTGGAAAGGAAAATGAATGTCTCACCATGAGATGTATAATTCGAGTCCCAGTCTGGGAGTGGAAATTTATGGCGGTATGATGTAGCAGAGAAAATGCAAATTTTATCCAGAACCTTTCTTCCAATCAGGGTGCGCTCATACAAGCAGAACTGGAGATCCCAGAATGCTAAAGCACGATGCAAAGTTCCAGGTATTTGAAACCAGGTTTGGTCTGGCACCCACACCTGCTCCAAAATCTGTCGGGCATCATCTAATGCCCCAGCTGTGAAGACCTTGCCATGATTTGAGAGTAGAGCCAAGAATGACGACTCCTCCGATTCCAAAGCTAGACAGCCAGCAACACATAATGGCCAGGCGAGAGCGCGCAGTTTGTGCGCTGGTACGTCTTGAAGAAGATTGACGATTTGAGAAACATTGGCCCTGACCTCGCTGTTGGACGGTTGCCAGCCAGATACCACCACTGAAAGGTAGAGTTGTGCAGCATGTGCCCAGATGCGAGTTGATGTGACGGAAGCGGAAGGACTGGGAGGTAGGCCAAATGACGGGAAATGGTTAGGAGGCGGAGAAGTGGCAGTATGGTGATTCTGAATGTCGGGAGTCCCGATTGTCAAGTCATTGGCGATGGCAGAGGATCGGTCGACCAGTTCCACAACAGACAAACTGTTGGCTTGACTTTGCTCCCGTTTCCATGAATCCAAAGCAGATATCTCGGCGATTAATGTGATTACCCAGTTTCGGCAGCCGACAGTATTAGAAAGTCGCACTTCAGCGTCAACCACTTCAGAGGTCCCCTCATCAACTTGAGCTAGAATGTTTCGATGATAGCTCAAAAGCCTTGGAGCTTCCCGAAGAGAAGTACTTGCCACGACGTCGATAAATACCAATAAGCTGGCAGAAAAGCGCAAACAAGCTTGATCGGGAGACCAGATACGATTGGTATTTCCGGGAGAAGTCCATGTTGGTTCTCCGATTTCGAGGAGCACCGAAGTAAATTTGGACGGGCCTTGACCTTGATAACTTTGGCCAGAGTCGGCCATGATTTCTTCAAACAAAGCGAAGGCGGCGTTAAGATGGGGATTGCGCGGGGTAAATTTGCCCAGCACCATCTCAAATATGAGGACCTGGATGATGCCTGCCATGAGCTCAACCTTTTCCAGTTTCGTGGCTAGTACGGGCTGCGAGTTCAGATTCAATGCCAACATTGTCCTTATGCTGTCGAAACACATGTTGGTCTGCTGCTCTAATTCCTTCCAACGGAGTAATTTGCAACCTCCAAAATCTTTACCGCTGTCAGCATCGGTGAGGGCCATGGTGAAGAAGTAAGATGATAGGCTGACGGTGGAATGATACGCGATTTTGCTCTTCCCCAACAACATTAACAACCAGGTGCGACCTGTCTCGAACAGCCCTTGCCCATAGAATGGGAAAAGCGCAGGGAATACATAGTCGAAATATTTCATAATGAAATCTGTTTCAATGACAGAAGATTGCTCCACAGTCCCGGAGCCGCGGTGTTGATCCCCATATGGCAGCAAGGTAAATGGTGCTGGTGCCTGCGAAGCTGGCGATTCGCTTTCCGGAGTCATCGTCTGATCGTTTTGAACATTATCATTACTTGCGCGCCCAACGGAAAATAAACCATTGGTTGCGATCATGTTTGAAAGGACGCTGAAATTTTGAATGGGGGCATCGTGCGCAACTTTGCTGGTGTTTACTTTCTCCCTTCGATATGCTGCTTTCTGTTTGACGTCGGCTTTGAGAGATTCAGCCATCCGTCGTTGCCGTCGCCCGTCCTGCATCCAAGCTGGCTTCGGTCCATAGGTGCATGTGATCTCCAAGCCGTCGCAAATGCCGCACGTCGGTCGGCGCTCATCGCACTTCTTACGGCGGAGTTTGCAGGTCCAGCATCCATCGGTCCTTCCCTGGCTTCTCGTGGCCGACATAGCTAGCTAGGTTGTGGCCTTAAGACGATGGAGGCTGCGCGTGGATGCATGCGGTTGATGATGATTGCGAGGTGAGGTCAGCAACGCGTACTGTATAATCACGTGGCGTTGGGCAGACCATCAGAAATTCTGCCTTCTGTGAAAAATGGGCTTTAAAAGTTCAGAGCCCGAAATTCAGACTGTAGTAAGATTCACAAAACGGAAGAAGGAGATTATAGCTTGCTAGAGGGATGGGCCATGGGTTAGGCTATGAGTGGGACTCGCCCGTTTACGGAGCCTTCGGCGTTGGAGTCAACTGCCACTCAACCATTACAGACAGGAAGCGCTTTTTGCCAATCGCGAGAGTTTTATCGTTGATTTGGAACTGAATAAAGGGTCCTTTGATTCTCTGATCCCGCTGAATCCCATTGCAAAACCCTCTTTAGACAATTTCCTAGCTAGGAGCTTTCTCCCAAGTAGCACATTCGGAATTGAATTGCTCTGATGACTGAGATCAGACCTTCTAGTTTTGACAGTGACAGCCCTCTAATATATTCGCATCACTATACATGAACTCAGTGATTCGACTTTGCCTCTTCAATCTTTCAGCGCCTCCGTGTGGGCCATTAATATTCCAAGCTCTCCTTTCTCGAGTCTCGACATCCAGTCCCCCATCGAAACACTTTAAAACCACATCTCGATATTGACTGGAGGTATGGCTTCATTGCAAATCTTCAAAATTTGCTTCTGGATACTGCGGCTTTTGGGCTTTTGATTCAAATATTTGGTCATAGGAGCCCAGCTGATATTTTGGCCTCCCAGAGTTGGCACTTTCAATGGTTCGTACCAGATCAGGAAGACAGATTATATCGAAATCAACACCACCGAGAGTATTAAGCGTTTGATGTTTCGCAGTATCTAGTCTTGCAAACTCAACGGAGACGGAAAGCTCTATCTGTAAGAATCGACTGCTGTTTCTATACTTGAAAACCATTACATTGCTACTACACACTGCTTTGTGCAACTAATTGCTACTGTGAAAAGCTAAGATTGGTCTTGCTAAAGCGATTGCAATGCCAAAATTTCTCAGACAAAGTCGGTTTGCCTCTTTCGGACGAAAGAAGCAGTGCATGTCGAAGTGAGATTGGCTCTGTGTTACTGTTCGCAAAGACTGGTATTTGTACAAGAAGCAGAAGCTCAGTCTTGTGTTATCACTCCCTCCAAGGGCTATATCACGAGCGTACACCCTACTAAATCGAGACATCTTATATTCTCGGATTTTTGATCGCGATAAGGCATTTCTGCCAACTTTCTGGGTCGTGCCATGGCTTCAGTGAGTAATATGTCCGTTGAATCAAGTTGGCCCAGTTTCCATTCTTACAGCACTCGCTCTATGCAAACATTAACTCACGTGTGCTACTATGCGTGGCGATTCAAATGTATCAAATCCTGTGGAGTTCTCGGCTTCGTGAGCCAAACGAAAGCTCTCAAATTGTCCGCCTTCCTACAAGGAGAACAGTACGGTTCTAGCTCCTCAGCTCCGGCATTCAGAGTGCTACTCGAAGATTGATTTTCAACAGTGATCAGATTTCGACGAAATGATACTTGGCTGCTCAAATGAGGATGCACAGAGCCCGAAGCCACCTCGTTGGTTCCAAGTTGTTGGGTTGTAGACGCTGCGGCCAAGACGTAAACTTGCATGTTCGAAACGAGAGTACTTCTCAACCTGCTCTCCAGCACACCCTCCATTTTATCGTTCCAATCTTTGAAAGCTTTCAATAAAGTCTGATTGGCCTCCTGCCCTCCCTTATAGATTTTAGTCTTGAACCCTGAAAACTGGGACGGTGATTTGCGATTATGCTTTTGCTGGACCCACTTGTTGAATCAAAGGGAAGCTCGGAAGAGGATTCGTGACCCGTACGAAGGGTATAGCGCAAAGAGAATTCAAGAGTTAAAAGACGGGAAAGCGATAGACGCTTAGACTCGTCAACTTTAAAACTCATTCGCGACTTGAGGGTATAAATCCAAAACATAATTGTTATCAGGACACTTCTTTCTGCCAATCAGAAGTTGTTTCTTCAGACGAGTGGTGTGAGTTTCACCACGAACTCGTTTATATCACTATTCTCATCCCCGAAAACGTGAAGATTCAAATGAGACTTAGAATCCAAAATCCAGACGACGAGAGTTGCTGTCAAGCGCTACTTCGCAATCGGTACCTCGAATATTTAAAGAACCCGCTACAGCTAGAAGAAGTGAGATATGAAGGTAGACATGCATGGAGAGCTAAGACGAGGGTAAAGAACGTCGCCGCTGACTCTATATCTCGTGTGGTCTCGATTTATACTTCGTACTCGTTCTGCACACCAACTCGAGTCCACAATATCACAAGCAGAGGACGTAAAAAGACAACGACAGCAAGAAAATGGTAAAAACAAATGCAATTTGATGAAAGTCTCTCCCTGTCACTTCTGCGATCGATCTGAGAACTTCTCAAGCTTGTGAAATCCGAATGAAGCAGCCACGAGATAGAGGGTAATTGAAAATCAGCAAACGCACCGAATGGGTGTCATCCGAAGCTATTGCCATTACCACATGTACAGACCAACAAATGCAGCAACAACATGACATCAATGACTCTTCTCGTATTCCCCCGTAGCGCCATCGAACTATCGTGAACTAACCGCCCACCAAGCCACTATGCCCTTTCAGCATTTTGTCTTGTGATCACTGATACGAGGCTGTTGCTTAACGCCTAACTCGCCGGTCCCCGTAAAACGGTGACGGGGCATCACCGCCATGCCCTTTTCTTCAACTGAATTTGACAGAGCACTAAATTCCGACGCCGTCTTCAAATAATATCTCGGCCACGTTACGGACCCCAATTTCCGTAATCCGGCTCGCGGAAGTCTGTTCTCGATCAAATTCGCAATTACGGAACCTCCCTCTTGCATGTCACCCCTAAAAACGCCATCTCAACGGTGCAGATACCGATCGCAAGCCCGTCGAGCGTCCGCCACAAATAGCGTACGCGGCCAAAAGCTGCCAAGGTTGAGGCTCCGCGCTTAGATTCGAAAAAAAAAGAAAGAAAAAATCTGAAGTTCAAGCCAAGCGCCAAGTGCGAAATAGGTTAATTTCGCGCTTGAGTGACGATGCAGGAATTCCATCCTGAATTTAAAGGCCTCTCCTCACGTGCCCCATCTTGCGACACATCGTAGAGGCCCTTACACTTTAACTGAGGGCGTCGTTGCCTCTTCTATCGAGTCAGGGGTCAAATAAACTTTGCAGGGGATCAAATTTTTGCACTCGCCCAAAGTAGCTACGTTCGAAATTTAATAATTATGCGCCGTTTCGCGCTAGCTAGTAGAATTGTCAAAACATAATAAATATTTAATAATAATAA
>QGMK01000857.1:0-16129 GCA_007825345.1 Lachnellula suecica
CAACAATTCTCACCCCGCATCCGTTTCCACCAATTTCACCTGAGCCAGAACATGCCCCTATGGCCCCTCCACAACAGAAATACACCGCCTACCATCCCCCATCACCTCCACGAAGCCAGGCGGTAGAAGTCCAAAAGCAAGAACGACAAGACAGCGGCTACCATTCAGCCTCCACAACACCAACAGCCCCGCCCTCTTTCGGCCTACCGCCCGGCGACGACATCGACGAATTCATGGCCTTCGCACCTCAATCGTTCGGGCTGCCGCCGATGGTCTCCGCGCGGGATGTGGAGTTTGATGCTAGTTCGGCGCTCCCGCATGCTAGACATGATTCCCGGTCCTCGATCCCAAGGGGAATTGAGAACGACTTGGGGAATTTGCAACTTAGCACGGCGACAGGGTACGGGGATGGGCAATCCGGGAAGGCCCCGCAAGGGACTGGGAGGGATTACCGCGCCTACTTCCTTCCTCCCATGTCGCCGCCCATCCTTTACTATCCGCCTCCGGCTGGAACAGCAGCGGAGAAGAGAAATCATGTTGAAATGAACCCTCGGGCTAGGCAGAGTATAGTTGATGTTCAGGGGTGGCAGTGGGGGCAATGATTACCTTTTTTGCTTGTGGGGGTATTTGGGTATCTGACTGGGGAATGTAGGGGTGTATAAAAGTAAGGAGTTCGGAATTTCTTTTTTGGGCTATGGTTTTTTTTTGGGGGGGACTGGCTCAGGTGCTGCGGAGTTTGCGAGAAGGAAAAGGAGATATGAGAATTGCTATGAAGTACACTTGTAATGCCCTTATTTAATACACATATATGTCCTGAGCTAAGTTTCAAACGCCAGCCACCCTTCAAAGGTGACTCCCTCCTTGAAAATGACACAAAGATAAGGGTAAGATTCGTCCGATATACACTCGTAGTGGCAGGCGCAACTTTGCTACCAGTGAATATCACCCCCACGGCCTTTCTCTTTCAGTGTCCTTGTGTCTCACCAGTGTACTTCTCCTTGTCTCTTCAGCCGGTATATAGAATAATCTTCGCATCCAGGTCTTTCATACGCGCCTCCCTCTAACGCAGCGTCTTGTATTCCGACCGTGCAACAACCGCAATACTATTCGCCTCTAGATCTACCACCAACTCATGGACGTCTTCGACTTCGAGATAGACCCATGGGCCTTTCGTAGGGCTGTTGACGCGACAGGTGTGGAGGGAGGGGGCCGGCTGAAAGGCGCGTAGTCGTCGCAGGCTGAGGCCGAGGCGGTGAACGGACATGTGGTTGAGTAGGGAGCCGCAGGCAATAGGGATTTGGTTGAGATTCATACTGAGATGTGAAAGCTTTTGGAGTTGCGAGAAAGATGAAATGGAGTGCTTACTGCTCGCTGGTGTGATGTCTTATGAACGGTTGGTTGCATCTCTCGTATTCTGAGGTTGGACAAGCGCGTGTCCACTTTTACCCCACGCGATTTGGACCTCACCGGCGCCACAAACTTGATTTCGCTGCCTTCATTCATGCGTGTCCTTTCTCTTTCAGATGAGAACCTTCTTCTTAAGTGCAATTGACAAGAGATATATGCACACGAATACAGCTCCATGGAGAATTGAGATCCTATCCCGCGAGGAAACGGTACATGCGGTCAAATACCACAGCACAGATCGCTGAGATCTTGGATCCACAGATGCCCCTTTCGGAAGGACACACCGCCATCAAGCTTTGGATCCGCACCTTAAGCTTCGGCAGACCGTTCTTGAGCGTCGATGCATGCTTGACAGTGGAGTAGCAGAACGAAGGCCTTGCCAGGTGCACGGCTACCCGTTTTGGGGCCATGAAAATGGATCGATGTCTGGCCGTTCTTGGGGTATGTGGGACGAAAGACCCCGTATTCACAACTTGGCTTCTCGTATTAAGACCAGGTCCGTGGTCTCGGGTCCCAATTCACTTCATATGGGCTCTATCTCTTATCAAGAAGGTGGTACGAGTAGCCTGGCTACTCAGAGGGCCGGAGGGGACACAGATATGACCCGTCCTACATCAGATAGGTGAATGCTCGGTTGACGACAAAAGGGCATTTTGCCGCTGGCCGGCGCCGAAGATATAAAGTTGGGATTTTTCGTTGTTCCTGAACCTCCCCTCACACACCATCCATCCATCCATCCATGAAAATGGAGTCTTTCAAGATGCATTTCCGCGGCAAACCCAAGGAGCCAAAGGCTCCCATCGTCGAAGGAGTAGCTCCTGTCGTCTCCAACGGTGACTCCAACCTCGGCAAGACTGAATCAGACGTCCCCGTAGCTAAGACGGAGGCCGTTGCGGATGCCCACCTCAAGGACTTCCAGAAGCTGCACGAGTTCGACCCCAATCTACCCTCTGACATCCGCGTTGCAGTTGAGCATGCCGTCGGCTCCGGCGATGGGCCAGAGGAGCAGTATGTTGAGCACGAAGTTATCGATCCCAACAATTCCATCTACCCAGAAGTCCGCGCTGCTGTTCGGAACTACGATGAGGATGTCCCCGCGAACACTGTTCGTGCTTGGGTCATCGGTATGGTTTTGGTGACGATCTCTTCGGCCCTCAACTCGCTCTTCTTCCTACGATACCCCAGTTTCTCCCTGTAAGTTGCCTGCCGAAATTTCCCTTCATCGTTCCATACTGATTGTTGATAGCAACTCCCTTATCTGCCAATTGGTCGCCTACCCCATTGGATGTGCTTGCGCGAAGTGGCTGCCAGAACGCAAGTTCCCCTTCTTCTTTGGAATCCAGTGGACTTTGAACCCTGGTCCTTTCAACATGAAGGAGCATACTGTCATTACCGCTATGGCCAAGTACGTTACATTCTATCCTTCCTATGTTCGGGGACAAAACCCCTTGGGTTTCTCACTTCTCATGAAATCCAGTACTAATTTATCTCTAGCTGCGCTCTGAGCGGACCCGTGGCATACTCACTCGACACCATTGTGGCTCTCAAGGGTTTCTACAAGCGTGACTTGGGATGGGGCTTCAACATCCTTCTCACCATTTCCAACCAAGTCATTGGCTACGGACTGGCTGGCGTTCTACGTCGCTTCCTCGTCTGGCCAGCTGCTATGATTTGGCCCGCCAACCTTGTCAATACATCTGTGTTCTATGCTTTGCACGATCATCGAATCTCGGACCCCGCGAAGACCAACGGCTGGAAGATTGGACGATATCGGTACTTCCTCTACGTTCTTCTGGGATCCTTCACCTGGCATTGGTTCCCAGAACTCATTGCTCCGTTTCTCAGTGTGTTCGCCTTTGTTACATGGATTAAACCCAATAGCCCGGTCATCAACCAGCTTTTTGGTGGCAGCACGGGTCTCTCTCTCATTCCCATCACGTTCGACTGGAACATCGTCACTCAATTCGTTCTGAGCCCTCTCCAGTTCCCAGTCTTCGCCTTGATGAATGTCCTGATCAGTTTGATTATCTTCTTCTGGATTGTCACCCCTGCACTTCACTTCTCCGGGCAGTTCTATGGCGAGTTTCTGCCGATCTCCGACAATGTCATCCGAGACAATACAGGTGCGAAATACAACATCACCAAGGTCATTCACCAGAAGGACCTGAGTTTTGATGTCGAAGGATACAAGAACTACTCCCCGCTTTTCCTGTCGATGGGAAATATTTGGTTTTATTCAATGTCTTTTGCTGCGATCACTTCAGTTCTTGTCCATACCCTTCTGTATGAGCGCAAGAATCTCGTGGAAAGTTTTAAGGACTCGAGAGTTGACAAGGAGGATATTCACCGAGATATGATGCGCAAATACAAAGAAGTGCCTGAATGGTGGTATGGCCTGATATTGGTGACGATGTTTGCGATGTCAATTGTGGTGGTACAAGGCAAGTTCCATCTCCTGAAGCATGTGAGCGCCAGAAACTAATTTTTTGGCAGTGTATGACACCGGTTTGCCTGTATGGGCGTTGGTCATGGCCTACCTGCTACCCGTCATCTTCATGATCCCTATTGGAATCGTCCAAGGTATGTTCACCGCCCACCCTTACCTCCCTGTGACATCTGGTGATCTTCCAAAGAGCGATGCTGACTACCTCTTCTTTCTCCAGCCATATCCAACTTCCAAATCGGCCTCAACGTCATCACAGAAGTCATCGTCGGCTTCATGCTCCCAGGCAAACCTATCGCCATGATGCTCTTCAAAGCCTACGGTTACATGCCCATGTACCAAGGCCTCCTCTTCACACAAGATCTGAAGCTGGGCCATTACATGAAGGTGCCACCCCGCGTAATGATGATTGCCCAAGGCGTCGGTACCGTCTGGGCCGGCGTCGTCAACGTCGCCGTCATGGAGTGGGCTTTCGGCGCCATCAAAGACATGTGCGAGCCGGACAACAAGAATGGCTTCATCTGCCCCACGGGCCGCAGCGCCTTCAACTCCTCTGTTATCTTCGGCGTTATCGGTCCTGCGCGCATCTTCGGCAAAGACGGCTTTTACAAGAACTTTCTGTGGATGTTCCTCGTTGGCGCGGTTACGCCTGTTCTCTTCTACACGCTCCATCGCATGTTCCCCAAGTCAGGAGCGCGGTACCTCTCCGCTCCGCTTATTTTCGGCGGCGTGCTGTTCATCCCACCAGCTACCCCGCTCACGTACCTGAGTTGGGTCATGGTCGGCATGACCTTCAACTACGTCATCCGTAAGAAGTACGAGGGCTGGTGGAAGCAGTACAACTACTTGACGTCCGGCGGCATGGATCTTGGGCTGGCCATCTGCCTTATTATCATGTTCTTCGCTGTGTCGCTGCCGCAGCGGACGTTCCCGGATTGGTGGGGTACTACTGTGGTTGCCAATACGATGGACAGTATGGGGACTGCGGTGCAGACCGTGATGAAGAAGGGTGAGACTTTCGGCCCGCCGAAGGGGTCTTGGTCGTAGAGGATGGATGTGATAATGTGGTGTGGATAAGTAGAGGGGTGGCTGTGTCTTAATGGGATTTATGAGGTTAATGAGATGTGGTGGTCGCCACTTAGATAGATGAATGACAACAGCTCCCCTAGAATTCTTTGGCCGTTGCGTGATGATGGTGATGGATGAACCAGTGCGTACCATGTGACCTTTTGGGATACCTCCTCTTCTAGACAAAGCTCTATGAAACAAACACGTTCAAAATTGTTTATATCTGTGGCGATAGGTGGGATTTTTGCTACGGAAATTTGTTTCTTTGACTAATAGAATCTCGAGCCGGGTAAAAACGTCTCCTCAATTTGCGCCTCGAAAGTGATTTCTACACGTTACGAATTGAGCATAGAAAGCTAGAATAAGTTAAAAAGCTGAAGGCCAGCCCTAAAGAACACCTGCTGGTGGAAAATTCAGGGGTAAGATGAGATTAGGTGTCGGCAATCGACTTAACTTCGCGGCTAAATTAAATCTCGGACCTCTGCTGCCGAACAACCTTCCAACCTCCCTTGCTTCTAGTTCTCCACGACCACCACATTTCTAGGCCTACTCCATCACGCGCAGTCGCGATTGCCCAATAGCAGCGTGGCCCTCCGCTTGCCACGGACCGTCGTCTCCCGCCGAGTGGTCAGATGCAACGGCGATGGGAAATAGTCTCCCCGCTCTGCCCCAGGAAATGGGCGATGTTTCGGAAGAAGTATACTGTGGGGTACCGATCGCACTGCCTATATTAAAAAGCAATATGCCGCCATGGTTTTCGGGGGCCTCCCCGCAGGTACCGTAATGTGGGTACTTTCAATCCTTGTGCGTGCAGTTCTTGTCGCGGGTTGCCGGATGGAGATTATTGGCCTGGTGGGGAGATGTATATGAGAAGGGTACATATGTCGTTTATTCCCATGTGTTTCATACCGCTGTACATTGCTGCGAATATTTTGGGAATCCGGGTGTTGTCTCAAAATGGTTCTTCTGAATAGCATCGCCTTGGCGACTGCCGGTCTCCTCGCTGGTTCTGTCAATGCGGTTGCTTCCCAGTCCTTCACATGGAAGAACGTTAGGATTGGAGGTATGAAATGCTTTTCGAGATAGTGTATTATTCGGATAGCTGATGGAAATTGATAGGTGGCGGAGGATTCGTCCCTGGCATTGTCTTCAACCCGTCCGTCAAGGGTTTGGCGTATGCTCGAACAGACATCGGAGGAGCATATCGTCTGAATTCTGCGGATGACTCGTGGACACCACTGACGGATTGGGCGAACAACACGAGCTGGTAAGGACTGGGTTTTCTTGAGGATCTAGACAAGCTGACTGTCCAGGCATGACTGGGGAATTGACGCTCTTGCTACTGACCCGATAGATACCAATCGCCTATATCTTGCCGTCGGCATGTATATCAATGACTGGGATCCAAATATGGGCTCGATTCTGCGCTCAACGGACCAAGGCGCGACGTGGGCAGAGACAGTATTGCCATTCAAAATCGGAGGAAACATGCCAGGGCGCGGAATTGGAGAAGTATGTCCTCAGTTGAATTCATGGATCAAGCTAAGCTGACAATACTTAGCGCCTCGCGATCGATCCCAACAAGAACAGCATTCTCTACTTTGGCGCGAGAAATGGTGAAGGCTTGTGGAAGAGCACAGATTATGGCGTCACGTGGGCGAACGTTGCGTCTTTTAAGTGGCCAGGTGATTAATGAGGTCCGATGTGCGTGGAAATCTCTGACTGTGATAAGGAACCTATGTCCAGAATGCAGCCGATCCTCTAGGCCAGTACCCGGTGGGCATTGCTTGGATTACATTTGATAGCACGACTGCATCGAAAGGAACGGCGACCCCGCGAATTTTCGTTGGTATATACGTCTTTCATTTTTGAAGTGAACACAGGCTAAAATGCATAGGTGTGGTCGATGCTGGACAATCCGTCTTCAAGTCTGAAGATGGTGGAGCTACTTGTAAGTGCTAGTTGAACATGATTTTTTCCCTTTGGCTCACGAATACCAGGGGCCTGGGTTTCGGGCGAACCGCAACTAGGATTTCTTCCGCACAAAGGAGTTCTATCGCCGGCCGAAAAGACACTCTACATCTCATACTCCAACGGCGCGGGACCATATGATGGAACCAATGGAACTATGCACAAGTATAACATCTCAACCGGAGTTTGGACCGACATCAGCCCCACTTCTCTCGCTTCGACTAGTTATGGCTACGGCGGTGTTGCTGTTGACTTGCAAAAACCTGGCACAATCATGGTTGCAGCTCTTAATAGTTGGTGGCCTGAAGGACAGATTTTCAGAAGTAACGACTCGGGTGCTACGTGGTCTCCAATCTGGTATTTTCTATCCCTAGTTTGGTGGATGATCCTGTTTGCTGACTATCTCAGGGCTTGGAATGGGTATCCCGATAGGTTTTTGTAAGCATTTATTTTCCGAGGCTTTGGTGAAAGCGCTTGGACTGATATTCTATAGGTACTATGGCTACGACATTTCCGCAGCACCGTGGCTTCAGGATGACACCTCTACCGTTGATTTTCTTAATAAAGTAGGATGGATGATGGAAGCTTTGGTCATTGATCCCTTTGACTCAAATCATTGGTGAGCTGAAATCTTTAGTCTGGGGTTCCGCAAATACTTATTCTTCGATAGGCTTTACGGCACTGGCGCAACTATTTACGGAGGGCATGACCTTCTGAACTGGGACACTGTTCACAATGTCACGTTGAAGTCACTAGCAACGGGAATAGAAGAGACTGCAGCCCTGGCACTTTTGAGTCCGCCAGGTGGGCCACCCCTGTTATCTGCTGTCGGAGATATAGGAGGATTCTACCACACCTCGCTCGATGTCGCGCCATCCCAAGCCTTCCACACCCCAACATATGGTACCACGCGAGACCTCGACTATGCCGGGAACAAACCCGCCAATATTGTGCGATCTGGAGACGACACTGGTATAATTCCAGTGGCCGTGTCTTCCAACTTTGGGGTGGCGTGGAATGATTATTATGGCGCTGATACGTACACTGTTTCCGGGAAGGTTGCGATTTCGGCGGATGCTGATACAATCCTTCTCATGTCGTCCACAAACGGATCGCTCATCTCGAAGAATGTGGCTACGTTTAGTCAAATACCGTCACTTCCGTCGGGCGCTGCCATTGCATCGGACAAGAGAAACAATACCGTATTCTACGGTGGATCTGGCGGTAGTTTCTACGTCTCATCGAATGGCGGGGTGGCTTTCACCAAGACTCAAGCGCTAGGTTCCTCGACTGTGGTCAACCAAATCCGAGTTCACCCGACAGTCGCAGGAGACGTATGGGCGACAACAGACACAGGATTGTTTCACTCTCTCGACTACGGAAAGACTTTTACTCAAATTTCAGGTGGAGTAACGTCTGGATGGGGCTTTGGTAAGTTTACTCTAATTACCCGTGGAAGCCGTTTGCTCAAATTCAAGTAGCACTTGGCGCCGCCTCCAAAATCACAGCGTACCCGGCTATCTACGGTTTCTTCACGGTATCTGGGACAACTGCACTCTTCAAATCTGAAGATGAGGGTGTGAACTGGGCTATGATCAGCGATGCCTCCCACGGATTCGGCTCTGCATCCGCAAATTGTGTAGGTGCCGATATGGCTACATACGGCCGAGTTTTCGTCGGTACTAACGGCAGGGGTATCTTCTACGGCTCGCCGTCTGGTGCACTCCCGCCCTCCACAGCGACCGCATCGAGCGTCTCTTCCACCAAAGCTGCAACGAGCACTTCGAGACCAGTCACTACGAGCAGCGTATCTAGTACGGCTACGAGCAAACCTGCTACGACAACTAGCAAACCGGCTACGACAACGCTTTCCACCAGTACACTTCACAGTTCCACATCGTCCCGCACGAGTTCTTCGTAAGTCACCTAAACACCTATCAGCAACATTTTGCCGACAAATATCAGTGCTTCTGCTGGCGGAACAAGCACCCCGTATGGACAATGTACGACTTCCCTTCTTTCTTCTGCAGGATTATGCTGACGGATTTGCAGGTGGAGGTAGTGGCTATACCGGACCGACTAGCTGCCCGACTGGGTGGACGTGTACGGTTTCCAGCACATTCTACTCCCAGTGTGAGCTTCAAGTTATGAGTGGATAAAGGCAAGGCTGACATTCTTCCCAGGTGTGCAATAAAGGAGGCTAAATAGATATGCTGTCATCTCAAAAATCCCAAAAAGCTTTCTTCGAAACTCACATGCACCCTTCTGTAAATACACCTTTGTAAATACATTTCTGTGCGATGTATTTCTGTACATACTTTTTTAATCAAAGAACAGTCGTTGGAGAAGGTACCCGGGCTCGAGTCATTGCCGTGTCACGTGTGTATTGCAACCACCTTCCCTTTTAGCGTGCGAAACATCGCTAGATTTGTCCATCTCGGAGAGATTATCTACCCTAGTCCCATTTCAGTTTCTGATTCAAGTACTCCGTCCTTTGTCGCACGTCGCACTTCCATGGGTCCTTGTGACTCGCATGTAAAGAGGTGCACGTGAGAAGATGCACCTGCCACAGTTCATCACACTGTTCAGGGTAAGAACAAGCGCCTGCTGGTTGCACGAGAGTCTGAGCTCAGTAACGTTACACATCAGAACATGTGGTTATAATTCAAGTATGTACAAGAAAGAGCATTTCAGATAAGGACATTCCAAGCAGTCATTCAACGAAAGCAAACACCCCAACGCCAAAGCCCATGTCCATTTAGCTACAACTGATAAACTTTGATCGAGTTTACAGTCCAGTATGCTGGTGCGAATGCACTGGGGTTTGCCCCCACGTACGCATTGCAAGTGCTTGCCTGACTAGAACAGGTAGGGTTGCTGCTAAATACAGCGCCAGCCCAATCGCCGCAGAAGGTGGTATCAAACACAATGTTTTCTTGTCCAAAATAGCTGTCGATGTTGCAGCTGCTTCCTCCGTTGAAGGCTACAATTGGAGTCCCCCAGTTACCCGTGATAGGGGCTCCGGCCGTGATATCAGCGGGGATGCTTCCTCTCGGGAAGAACCAAACGTAAACGCCAGTGCTTTCCCACTGCGTAGCATAGACACCGCCACCGTTATTGTTAAAAGCATTTCCGTAGGCGTTGCTTGTTGTAGTTGTGACGCCGCAGCCGGTATTTGCACTGCCGGCGTTGCAGTCGGAGTTCGCCAGAACAGTTCCCGATTGCGAGCCCGCAGTGTTGATGGTGCATCCGGATGCCGTGTGCAACGTGATGGTGTCGGTTCCGGCGGTATTCACGCCTTCGATCACGTCGATCTCGCCGTTGTTGGGCCAGTTGGAACCGAGGAGCCAGTATGCGGGCCAGACGCCGCAGATGGATCCGGGCATGTGGGCGATATCTGCAATGAATAGGCCATGCTGCCAAGACTTGTTGCTGCTGACACGAACGGAGGCACGACCGGCAGATGGGTTGGTGGTGGTGTGGTCGACGCCCATGTACACCTGACCGTTGTTGGTGTTGATGAGACCCTGGCTCTGGGCAGCGGCCTGGGACTGGTAGCTGACGTATCCATGGGTTGGATCGGAGCCGGTGTAGAATTGGAAGTTTTGGAAGAAGTTTGCGCTGTTGAAGGTGTCCGTGAGGGCGTAGCTAGATGCTGCGTATTTCCTCCAGGTGCTGACGTTGGCACTGGCAGATCCAGACTCGAGGTCCATAGCCGGCATTGCACTTGCGGCTTGGAAGAAGCTGACTAGGCTTGCACCCAGGAGAACTGATTTGATTCCCATGATGGCGGAGTGTGAAGATAATTGTTTCAAGGGTATGGAAATGAAGAAGTATGTATATGTAAAAATATGTACAATAGAAGGCAGAAAGAAGCAATGTTGAAGGAGTGTAAAGGACTGCTGCGGAATCAAAACATTTTCTATACTCGGAGGCCGGCAGCTCGATATATATACATCACAAGTTCCCTTGGACCTTCAAAAACTTTCAGGAACGACTAGGGAGTTCGAACAAATTGAAGAACGCACGTCTAGCTGGCAGTACTTACAGTTGCGCCGAGCAAAGGTAGCTTTTGTTTGGAGGAAATTTCGGCCGATACATCAGAACTCGAAAGGATGCTTGACTCCGCTGGGTAACCCAGGAACTAGATGGACGTTGAATCTTGAAAGGATTGATAATTTGGCCGGCCGAAGTAGTAACGTGGTATTTCACACATCTACAGGCTCATAAACAGTATCAACTGACAGCAAACTAACCGAATGAAGAGAAGAGACTTAGGACACGGCCCAGGTGATTTAAATCCGTCCAAAGGTTCCGTGAGAATAAGGACCAGGTCATTGTTCTAGGATCAAGAGGGGCCACACACTTCTGTAGCGGTGCTGATCTTGGCCAGTTGATCTACAATCGAGGAAGGTGTTGGTCGGACCTAAAATTGAGGTGATCGGACGAAGTACTCGAAGAGGATATAATTCATTGCTGGAAACCAGCGCTTGACTGACAGAATCCCCCTGAAACAGAGGAACGTTGAGGGGAGAGGAGGTTGTGACAAGGCATAGTTCGCGGCATCAGTACCGGTCATAAGGTTGAAATTAGACCTAATTTTGACTCGACGAATAGGAATTCAGCAAATCCCTGTTAGACCCTGATCGTCAGGGCAGTCACGATACTGGATCGCAGTGGAAGAACCAAGAATCTGCTCGGAAGGGGTTTGACAACTTGAGTGGATAGGACCGAATAACGACCGAAGATCCTCTACTTTTGGGGGAAGCCTGTGCGTGATCGCTGACAGCTCCGGGCGGGGCCATCGGGCAGCGGGGTCACTTACTGCAACCTTAACCAGGGAATTAGCAAAACTGGGCTGCGGGCCGAGGTTGATCCCCCTCCAATTTAGGAGTTCGCATGAATCGCAAATAGATACATCTTCGAAGGGTGGATTTTGAGCTGATTAAAGAAACTTTGTTTGCGCATCGTGCTAGAATATATGTGGCGTTGAGAAAGGGCGGTCCACTAAGCAGTTGTTCGACTCTGTTTAGGTACTCAGCGCTGACTGGCCAGGCGCTTGGCCCCTGAAATTTCGAAAAAAATGATTCCGTTCCTGAACGCTTCTTGATGATTGGTCGAGTCAAACCCAACTTCTTCTCCGGAAGGAAGGGACGCGCCGGACGCGTAACTCTTCAATCCTACCGGTAGATGGGCCCAAATCAGATTTTGATACTTCGTACCTTCCTATTAAGCTCTTCGGCAGTGGGGTTTTCATCCTACGCCTTTAAGCTATTGCCCCTATTTGAACCGTCCACCGCTTCGCTGTCAACTCCTACCGATCGCTAATTCCTTGGGCCTCACAGGGCCAAGTCAAAGTCTCGAGGCATAAATGCGTTATCAAAATGAATTCCAGAGAAGGACTGTCTACTGTAAGCCGATGGGAATCCGGAGCTCCGGAACGTCCGCCATTTGTCAGGTCACTCAATTCAACTCGAGCCTATTCTCCGTCAATCTGTATTTGTATTGGCGGTTCCAGCTTGACAGAGTAGTACTCTTTTCAACTCGGGACTTTTGTAAATTTTACGAGGGCTGTTGGTATATTTAAACAAGACGAAACCCTTACAAATGCATCCATTTTCAGGAGTAAGTAGCTCCCGTGGGGCTATTATATATATCGCAAATTAAAGCACCAGCGAGGCCCAAGGCTCCGGAGTGGAAAGAGTTCGGCATATAAATATGACTTTAGCAATAAACGGGCAGGTTGCCTTCCTGACCAAAAAAACAATTTAGGAGAGTGTGGCCAGGGATAATAGGGACTTCCTCGTTTCAGATAAGATCAAAAGCGCATGTGATATTCACTCGAACTACTTATTCCCTCCCCCCTTTAATCGGAATATCTGTATCTACCGACTAGTCTAATTCGGTCCAGGGGTATATCGAGGCTTTGGATTGATCAAGTCACGTGACATGAGTGATGATGATTCCGCTGCAAACTTATCTACAGTAGCAACGTATTATGCACGCAGTTTTCGTGACCGTCTTCTGTCCTGACGAATAGTAGATTGCCAGCTTCACGGACTTTCCGGAACTTTTATCAATTCGCGGGCTAAACGACACGTGACACCAGAGGAAGCATTGGCTCCTCAGACTTGCGATTACAACATACTAGATTCTAGAGTCTCCTCTCTGGGTAACCGCTCAGAGCCTCTAGCGCCTTAAATGAGGACGGCCAGCGCTAAGCCCCTTGTCGCAACGCCCCTGTAACCACACAATTTTTATTTGTATTATTCAACTATAACTACTATTACAATTATAAAAAATGTTATAGATTTGGAATGCGCATGTTAAACTTTATAATTTTTATCCCAAGTTTTATTATTTTTAATCTTTTTTTAATAAAGTTTTAAAAGCTTAAAGTATTAATATATTTCCGAAGTATTATATATATATTTCTCGCTTAATATAAAACTATTTGTAATATTTATACAACCGGAGCATGTTTGCATTAAGATTTGAAAAAGTGTTAATCTTATTTAATAATTATCGGATTTTTAATATTTTTGGACCAAAATATAAAGAATTATTAACTCCGAAATATTGCAATAGAATATAAAGCACTTTTATTAGCTGGTTGTTGTGTTTTGACAGATTTTTATACTAGCTCAAAACATGTGCTAGTCACAGCTTTGCTAGCCTAGCTACTTTGGGTCAATGCAAAAATTTGCTCCCCTGCGAACTTTATTTGACCCCGGATTAGACAAATTAGGCAACGACGCCCTCAGTTAAGGTGTAAGGGCCTCTACGATGTGTCGCAAGATGGGGCACGTGAGGAGAGGCCTTTAAATTCAGGATGCGATTACAACCTGCGCAGCATACTCTGTTTAAGTATGCCATCCCAGCCTCATAAACCAAAACTCAGTATCATTTATACAGCGCAGTTGACTACGCAAAAAATAAAAGACGCCACTCAGTATTGAGCCCCATCATTTGTCAAAAATTGAGCTTACCTAAGGCGGTGGGTTATTCATAGCCCACGTAATGCTGACCGAACTCGGTTGAATATTCCTCCCACTTTTAACCGCCATAAAACACATATCTTCCTCATGATACTACAGCCTCATACCACCTTCATACCGCATTGAAACCCCCGAAATCATGTCAGCTGACACCGCCCCTATACCTGACCTCGCTTCCCTTCTGGCAACCCCTATCTTCGAGCCAATTCCCGAAGCTGAAGTAAGCGTGGTATTGAACTCCGCACCTTTCATCCCAATTCCCCAGGCATTGAACCTGCGTACAATCTCAACTGCAACACTGCCGCCAAATGTTCTTTTCCGCTCGGGCACGCTGTCCAATCTACCTGCTCCAGTTCTTGCTTCGCTCAAGGAAAAATATAATATCACAACTATATTTGATCTTCGAGGAGGCAAGGAACTAGAGAAATCACCGAGTGTGCAGATTGACGGCATTGAGACGATTTGGATCCCAAGCGGTGCTGATTTTGGGTCTCAAATTGAGGGGGAGAATGAGACTGCTCCCGCTGGTGACAAATATGGAAAGCCATCCCACCGTGATAGCGTCAAACCGGCGGAGTTTGCAACAAATGATGGTGTGGATGGATACATTAAGTTGTACTCAAACTTTCTAGAGACGCATAAGGATGCATACAAGGCTGTTTTCGAACGACTGAGAGATGGTGACGGAGGGGTTTTGTTCCACTGCACAGGTTGGTAGCATCCTTCCCTCGGCTCTGTTCATATTCCTCTGCTAATTGAATTCGTATGATCAAAGCTGGCAAAGACCGCACAGGCATCCTATCCGCTCTCATAATGGCACTCATGGGCGCTTCCAAAGATCAGATAGCTGAAGACTATGCCTTGACGCGAATAGGCATCGAGCCATTCCGGGAGTATCTTCTCGCAGCCCTCACACAGCAAATGGGTAAAACATTCGCCCCGGGGAAGTTTGAAGAGCCGGGGATGGAGCAACTTTGTGGAGTTCGGGGACCAACTATTGTCTCAGTTTTGGAGTGGATGGATGAGAAGTGGGGTAAAAGTGGAAAGGGAAATTATCCGGGGGTGGAAGGGTATTTGATTGAGGAACTGGGGTTTGATGGCAAAGGTCTTGAGGACATCAAACGGAAGCTTGCCGCAGGAGGGCAATAGAAAATAGTAATAATGTCTAGGTGCAAGAACGAACAGCTGTACTTGCCTCGTTCGATTGTCATTGTGCCACATTACCTCTCACTCCCCGTCAACCAATGCTTAACTTCTGAATACCCTCAACCCTCAAACTACAACTGCATGGAACTCATGACATGCCACAGAAAACGCCGCTTTCTCGCCATCTGGAACATGCTGAGCCGAGTGTTTTCTTGTCCCTAAAATATAATAAATCCGGGAGACGCGTTTCGGGATCTCATTCTTGAGAATCCAGAGCCTCGAGATAACCATGTAAAACCCACCTGTTAAAGATCTTGCAGTTACATCTTCAGCTGCTGTCAACCTTAGCATTTCTGTCAGATCCGTGTACTTCCAGTTTCATTCGTTCTATTTCTCATACACAGCCTTGAACTACTTACTGCCTTGCGTCAAAATTTGAAAGTATTGAAACAACAATATTGTTCTCACCATCCGAACCCCATGTTCTTCAGGTCGTTGCATAGCTTTCACCTCAGGAAACTTTGTTGCTGTCGGTTTTCTTTTGCTGCCAAAAGCCAACTGCTGTCAACTCCCAAGTCTGTCAACCCCACCGCGCTGCATGCCAATCAGCGGCAAAATGTACCCCACGCTCCAAACACAATACAGCGCTGATTGTATGATTCCAATATCTCGTTCTATGCGAGCCTTCGTTGTGGCTGTGCTGAGCTACGTTGACCCTTCAGTCGTTTTGTGGCGGGATTGATATACCCCGCACTATCCATCTTCTCAACCCCTTTCGAGGAATCCTTTCGCTGCTGACAACACACCACCCCCTAGGCATAATAGTTTCCACCTCGCGATACTCTATTACTTCCGTTCAAATGAGTATAAATGCCCCCAGCTGTACTCCCATTAAGACCTCTCATCACCTCAAACTCCAGCCTTACAGAATGTCGCCAGGAAATATCTTGCTTAGCTGTCATTTATTTCTCACTTTCCACGCCTCATCTTGCCTTTTCTCTCTCTCATCTCACCCTCTGCTTTTAGGCCCCAAAATTGACCTTTCGTGGTTAGCTTTTGCTGTCAACACACTGCCTGCTGTCAAACATAACCTGCA
>QGMK01000858.1:0-16124 GCA_007825345.1 Lachnellula suecica
TCTTTCCTCAAAAAGTCCGGTCCCTCAAAGGCCTTCAAGCTCGCAGGCACAACCTCAAGAACAACACTGACCCAATTCCGTCCCTTTTCCCACACCTTCCCGGCCTCGGCCTGCAGCTGCCCCTCACTAGCCTCCGCCTTCGTCCTACGCTTCTCCCTCTCCGCGCCCTCTCTCAGTGCTTCGTCCCATGCATCCGTGCTAGCACCGACCTCAAACTGCGGACACAGCACCGTGACCTTGCTCTCGAAGCGTCCGGGCGTCGTGCCTGGCGTAGCAATACTAACCTTGACCTTTTCAAACAGCGGGTTCTTGAAAGTAAGCAAGAACTGCGTTGGTTTGAATGGGGTCAGCAGGGAAGAATGCGAGGAGGCGAGCGGACGGATGGAGATAGAGGGGATGTATGAGGGCGCTACAAGGCGAATGCGGAAACGGGTGGTTTGGACTTTTGATTCGGGTTTCGAGAGGATGTGCCGGCAGGCTTTGCAGCGTTTGGAGCGCTTGGTTCGGAGGAGGTAGGCGATGGGGCGCAGGTCGGAGACGAAGTGTTTGTGGGCAGGGTGCGTTTGCTGTCTGATTTGGGAGGCGGAGGCTGTGTTTTCGTAGCCTTCGGTGCGCAGCGTGTTTATGATGCCGTCTTCTGAGGAGACGTTGCTGATTTGCAGGCCTTCAAGCGCGTCTTGTGCTTCGCGCATGACTGCTGGTTTGCTTTTCGAGCGTTTGTCTGTGAGGCTGCCGCCGGTGTAGAGGCCCATGATTCGTGTTAATGCGCCTGGTGACCCGTAGCCGTAGTCTGTTAAGCCCAGCGCGCTGGCAGGTGAAGCTTCCGCTAGTTGAGTCTGATAGAAGGCCTTGAGATTCGAGAATTGGCTCTCAGCATCGAGCTTCTCGTTCGGGTCCAGAGTTACAGCCTCCTCCCCCTCTTCCGGTATGCCGTCCCCAATTACAAGCGGTACTGAGGCCTCCCTACTGGCCTCCCTACTGCGCACGTCTCTATCTTTCCGTCGTTCTTTGGGAGTGATAATCGGGGCCCCTCCATTCTGGATTTTCGCTAGCTGCGCGTATATCCCGTTCGGCTTCTCAAACTGTATCCCGATCTCCTTCGAGCTCCACATGCAGTACGCGCAGTTCAGCACGAAGGGACCAGTCTGCTGCGCATATTCGGCGCCCAGGCCTTGAGGAGGGGCTTCTACACTGCTGACGGAGAGCGGGGCGATGCATATTGGGCATTGGAAGCAACTGCGTGTACATCTATTCCGTCCATTAGCATACCTCCCAAACTCAGCAAGCTGGAAGTTAGCTTTACCTATTTCCCTCGCTCTTGATTTGGCTGCCAGGCACTTCGAAGAGGCAGTTCGGACAGTACCACGTAACGATCTCGTCTAAGAAGCATCGCGGACACCGGATCTGGTGGCAGTCCTCGCAGTAGAGCAGGTGTTCTAGGGGGTATAAGCTGTAGTTTGCGCGAAAGGCCCGGGGATCGAAGGTTCGGTCATCTTGGTCGGTTTCTGTTTCTGAGGGGCTTTCTGTGCAGGGACATTGAAAGTAGGTATAAGGAGTAAAGGAGGCCATTGTTGTGGGGTTGGAGAGTTGAAGTTGGGGAAGCTTGGAAAGTTGATGTGGGGGACGCACTTGACAGGGGTTGGTTTCGAAGAGCTTCAACTCGCGAAACTATGAGGTCTACTCATAAAACATCCCACAATTATTGAGAAAATTGCCAACAAAAGATTCTTCATATACTTGCTTTCGCTGCGTAGTTTGATATGAGCCCACAGGAAGACACCCTCAATTGCTCTTGGAATGTCAGGAGAGGTTACGGTGGTTGCTCGAGTGAGCGACACCGAACAAGACCAGAAAGCCTTGCGCCAAGTAGCCTGCTCAAACCTGAGCGAGATCAAGCTGATCCTGGATACGATAGGGGAACAAGATAAGATGGGGGCATTGTAGTGCCGGCACTCGTATTACCTGCTTCCAAATCCCCGAGCGGCATGGAGCGAAGCGGGGTCGTTCCCTTGCGTTGCGGCGTGGGGTGGCTGGTCGTTTTGCCCAGCTCCTTTATTCAGCGCCGTGGTTTCACTGCTCAACTTTCTCTTAAGTGCTGTACTGGGTTTGATTATTATGCGCTTAGCGGTACTCTGTTTGTCAAACTTAATGACTAGGAAGACTTCAGATCCAACAGTTGGATGTATGTGAGAACCTGAGAGTGAAGCTCAGATAGGTTCATCTTCCCAATATTCTTGTGCCGCACTGATTCACTGAAGGATATATACATATCAAGCTCCTGTACAATATCATGAGCGGTTTCGTGCGCGTTGAGCACGGTATGTGAGAGAACATGGAGACTACGATAGAGCAATCCGATCTAGTCATCGTAGGAGCAGGTGAGACGGCCATGGCTATGAAGAGCTGATTGTCGCCTAACAATGTTTCTCACAGGCTGGCATGGTCTTATTATGGCCAAAACCTATCATGAAGTCCATCCATACGCCTCTATCGTTGTTCTGGACTCAAGTGATTCTATCGGGGGAACTGTAAGTGACCTCACCCTTGAAGGCTCGAACTTCCCCTTCCCTACCTCTATATCTTGCATAATGATAATCAACTAACACGAAGGATAGTGGGCCGCCGAGAGACTATATGCCGGCCTCAAGACAAACAACATAATAGGAAGCTACGAGTTTTCTGACTTCCCAATGTCTCCAGTCAGCTACGATGTCCAGCCCGGACAGCATATCCCAGGCCTTGTAGTGCACAGGTACTTGTGTGATGCAGTCTCGTACTTTGGTTTGACTCCGTTCATGAGACTGAAGACAGAGGTAGTATCCGCAACTTTGTTAGTTGGAGGGAAATGGATAGTCTCCTGCTCCTCACCCTTGGATCCAAGTGTAACCAGCCAAATCCTCGCGAGCCACCTGGTAGTAGCTACCGGCTTGACTTCGAAGCCAGAGATACCTACCTTTGCCGATCAGAAATATTTCAGTGGCATCATCATCCATTCCAAGGATCTCAAGCCGCGTGCAAATGACCTCTGGAATGCTCAAAATGTGGTTGTCATAGGCGGCAACAAGTCAGCTTGGGATGTCTGCTACAACGTTGCCAGTACAGGTCGACAAGCTCACATGGTAATGAGACCTTCGGGGGGAGGGCCAAGTATCGTATGGCCTGCATTCTTCAGTCTTTTCAATCTCAGTCTCGCCCGTCTTTCATCAACACGGTTTTGCACTTTTTTTGATCCTTGGCCATTCGCAAAGGATGGGCTTTTCGCCGCAATACGCAGCTTTCTCCACCGTTGGGCTTTAGGGCAACTACTTGTAGCTGCTTTTTGGTGTCTTCTCGATATCTCGATCTGCCAGCTCAATGGATACGACAAACATCCCGCTACAAGCAAGTTGAAGCCATGGTCGTCTACGTTCTGGATGGGCAATAGCCTCAGTACCCACAACTACGAAACCGACTGGTTCGATTTGGCTCGCCAAGGCAGGATACAGATCCACATTGCAAGCGTAGACCGTCTCTCTCAGAACGAAGTTCATTTGAGTGATGGGACTGCATTGCGTGCCAATGCAATTGTCTGTTGCACGGGATGGAAAGCAGCACCACCGATCCAGTTCTATCCTCCCGAAATATCAGCCCTGATCGGCCTTCCAGATCATGGCTCACCCCCTCAGCTTCTAGCCATGAAAGCCCGAGATGAAATCCTAGCCGACCGACCTATACTCGGCCAACAACCACGAACACTTAATAACTTCACAAGACCTGGCACCAACACCAGTAAACCCTTCCATCTCTACCGCTACATGACCCCCAGCGACCCCTCCTTCCTCCACTCCCGCAACCTCGCCTTCATCGGCATGCACCTAACACTCCAAGCGACCCTCACCGCACAAATCCAAGCCACCTGGATCACGGCCTTCTTCCATGGCCAGCTCCCCCATATCCGCACCCTGCAGCCCGGCCAAGCCGAGTACGAGACGCTCCTGCATGCTGAGTACGGCAAGCTGCGACGCCCCCGGCAGACGGGCGGCTCTGGGGCGAAGTTCCCGGATTTGGTGTTTGATACGCTGCCGTATGTTGATTCGCTGATGCGGGATATGGGGTTGAGGGTCCGAAGGAAGAGGGGTTTGTGGAGGGAGTTGTTTGAGCGGTACGGGTACGTTAGGAACTGTCTTCATGGTGAATTGGAAAGCAAAAGGGTTGAGAATGTCTCACGGGTTCTGAGACATTGTCCTTCAGGAGTTCACGGTGTTCACCTGCTTTTTATAGAATCCCATACTGATTTGTTTCATAGGTTGGGGGATTATAAGGGCGTTGTGCGTGAGTGGATGGCGATGCAAAGGGATATGAAGGTTTGATGGAAGATGCTGAGAAGGCGTATGCCGGTCCTTACTGTGGCCCTGGTAGCAACAACCTTCACTCTTCGATCGGATCTCGCGCGAACTCTTTACAGCCATGCCGTACTTAGCCCGTAAGAAGAGTTAGAAGAGTACAGAGAGAGCTCAGTACTCCGGTAGCTTCCCTTGCTGGAGTCTTGATTGCCTTGGATCTTGGATTGCCGAAATCTATAGCAAACATGAACCGACTCGCGGGTTTCTATATACATCGACGATGTCTACTTTTCAAATATCTAACGAACCAATTATGAAAGTTTTAGAATTGATACTCTTTGATTATTTCACATCTCTGCACAGCCCGCTAGCATCCACTCTCAAGTCCTCTTGAGATAGGATGAGATCAAGGATGCTGCTCGGATTTACATTCAACACAAGCATATATATGGCGTCATATATACTGACTTCATAGCCTCGTTTACCATTATAGCACATTAGAATATACAATATAACCAGTCTTCCGAAGTTCCTATACCTCAACCACAGAAGAAATTTCCAAAGAATGAACGTATTTAACGGGGGTATCCGCGTCATGCCAACCAAACGCCAAATCATCAACCGAAACAAAAGGAACTTTTCGCTCAAATCACGTCTCAAGGTAAGCATTCAACTCCTCACTTGACTTCCCGCTAACATCGTCCTCCCACTCCACAGTCACATCTTTCGTGACTTTCATATACTGCTCTTCGCCCCTGCGCACCAGGAGCGGGTCAGGCTGCAAGACAGATTCAGCGTATACGCTCGTGGTGTACACGCTGCTGGGCATCCTCCGCAAGCCAAATGTGCTGAGAGGGCCGTCCAGGAAGTTCCTGATAGAGTTCTTGGAACTAGCCTCAGCAGCCGACCCTCTGCGGCTACCGCTGGTGGAATTGGTTGTTGCGGGGCTTGTAGGCTCTTCGGCGTCGTCGGAGCTATTTGACCATCTCGACGAGACACCTTCTGCCGAAGATGATTCAGACGAGGTGGAGGATTTGCGGGGTGGTGCGCCGTCTGCGTTTGCGGTAGTGATGCTGACGTTGTGGGTGCCATTTCCGTAGCCGTGGACGAGGATCTCGTGGTACGAGGCGCGTTTTGGACGCGGGTGGTGCAGCTCGGGCATGTTGCCGAGGGAGCTGAGGGCTCTCCTCACGGTTCCTTTTCTGGACGTGAGCATACTGAGCGTACTTTCGCTGTTCACACGGGATAACTGAGGCTTGTGGACGATAGCGGTATAATCGATGTCAGGCTTGATGCTGTCCATGAAGCTGGGTTTTGCCTCTGCCTCTGGCTCTTCCAGGGAAGCGCGGTACTCTTCTTTGGCTTGGTCGGTCTGGCTGCGAAGAAGCGTCGAAAGGGGGCGCTCTTCTTTCCATGGTGGACAACCGGCTGTTAACACACACATGTTATATGGTACGTTGTGGATGTCTCGGACCTCCTCAGGAACTCTGGTTGCTGAAAGCAAAGTCTGGAGGATGGTATAGACCAGGATCCAGCGAACTTTTCGAGCGTCTGTCTGAGACAACTTATCGTTTTTGTCTGTTTTTGTGGGCGAGAAAACGCATTCTTTCTCGAATCCGCGGTAGGCGCGGACGAGACTGCACTCCTGCAACTTTGAGTTCCTGCGGTTCGTAGCTTTGGAAAGCGCAGAAAAGGCGACAAGTCGTTGATCTGGTTTCATTTTGTCGGCCTTTATATTCCAAGTAAATCTCTTATTCGATGGCTTGGGCTTTTCGATCTCTGGCAGAAGGGGTACTGGATGCAGCAGCGCCTCATACTTGTGTCGCTGGTCAAAAAACTGTACATTTTGCAAGACGCAGATACCTCCTTGTTGCGAGAGAGGCATCGAATCTGAGACTGTAATCGAAGTATCTACGAGGAAATCGTAGAGCTTCTGGAATTCGGAGCACATCTGACCATATATGTTTTTCGGAAATGAGGCGTCCTTGGCGACGCTGGAGGTAGGAGGGTAGTAGCCCAGTTTCGCAACGAAATGGGATTGTAAGAAGGATCGAAATTTATCGAGGTGAGTTCGTGCACCGGTTGAGAGTCCCAGGCGGGCATCGCACAGGTCTTCTTCTAGGAATGTCCCCAGTCTTCTACCGCAGTCATCCAATCGCATATCCATTTCGAGTCTTGATCTGGTAATAAATGCACGGGATGTCCTGCTTATGAACTTGGAAAATGTCAGTACAGGCCCTCAAGAGAAAACTGTCGAGGACGATTATACATACTTCGTATCCTGGCCTGGCAGCAAGATTCTCGGTCATTCCAACGCAATGAGAAAAGGCGTCAATCCACAAATCTTTGAAGTGGAAGTGCTCTGCAAAAAAGAGGATCGCAAGAGCATGGTCGGGTTGATTCCTCATATCCGCATATCCTTCCTCATCCATATACTCAATTATCGCCTCCACATTGTCCTCTCCAGAAGATCTGAACTCGTTCATACTATTCAGGAGGCCGACCAGAGCACCTCCCAAGTGGGTTCCGACGAGAGACTTTCCAAACATCCAAGCAAAGAAGTTGCGTGTGGCAGTGTGGTATATGAAAGATTGCCCTCGTTCGGAAGTAGGAGGTGCAGGTATATAAAGGTCGGCCATTGGGAAATTGAAGTAATCTGAATTCTCGTTACTTGAAACGGATGAGGGCGTCTCGTCGAATCTTTCTGCGAGGAATCTGTGCATCAATGGGCGGCAATTGGTTTCCATGAGAGCTTCCATAGGAACTTTGAAGGCGGGGCCTCGCCTTGACTGGCCCTTTCCATATAAGTGTACATTGCAATTGCCTTCCGGAAACCACAACTCAGGATCCTATGGGAATGTTAGCTTCTCTCATTGGGACGCCGAACAATGCGGATCATGTACCCTTCTCAGTCCATCCCATTCTGTCGAAGTCCGAGTAGCTCCGTCCCATTTCCTAACGCTCATATTTCGTGGTCGTAGTTCGGGATTCTTCGTTGATCGTTTCCATCCCAACGGCCTCTTAGAAACCCCTTTGTACAAAGCAAATTGTGACGAGGTAGAGTCAGTTCTTTCCATATTGTTGTTTGTACCACTGAATGGTGTGAAGTTTCTAAGGGAAGAGGATCTTGAGGGTGGCTGGGGAGGACGAGCCATTGATAAAGCCATGTTGAAACTAATATTCATCGTGGAAGTCTCCCAGATGATCAAATTCGTTAATTGGATTGCTGCACGTCACAGCGCTTCAGTATGAGTTATTGATCTTCGATCGCTAGCCATCAACTAGAGTTGGTAGGGGGCCACCGTGCACACTTAGCGTCGGATAGCCTGAAGATCTGCCACAAGGGGTGGGGGGATCTGGGGATCAGCTGGGAACAAATGAGCGTTCAGCAAAGATCAGAGGCAAATAGTGAGACTAAAATTCTCCGCGAGATCGATACGGCGAGATCAAGGGACAAAGAGTTTGAAGAGGGGATTTGAATCCCATATAATAATATGGGAGCGGGAGTCTCAGCTGGCGAGACCACCCGCCGGTGAAGCCCCTGTAAGCTCAGACCAGACTATTGATACTTCGTAGCAGGGAGGCGTCCAAGCTCCCATACAGTGGCATAAACCTCCCCTGAACAACGCCTTGTCAATCAGACCTCGTCGCTTGCTTGGAGTCTGGAAACGCAAAATACTGCAGCTTGTGGCTGAAGCTGAATGGTTAGCAACAGGGAAATATTCTAAAGGACGCCCCCCTCATGGTGTAGCGAAGCCTATCTGGAAATTCTCCTTCTTCAAGTGTCGAGATTCAAGACATTGCTTCAGCCTCAGCGCGGGGGTGGACTCACTGCTGCCAGGCCGAGGGAAGCTTATCTAGGGTGGGACTGGTACGACTTCAAATGTCAAAGTGTTCCCGTGAACAGCTGTAGAACCTTCTCTTTGAACGCAATCTGACTAGATATGTCAACCCAATCTCGAAACGCAGTCGGAACTTTCCAGTAGGAAGAAATTTTCGCCAGCCATGTAAGAGCATGATCATGATCTCAAAAGCTCTTGACATGACATGTGGCTGGCGAGTCGTCCGTGACCACCGAGCCAACCAGCGGTCACTTATGCACACTTGATGCACACCAAGGGCCCAGAATGGGGATCTGATATGCAACTCTATTGGTCTACCCTTGCGTGCATCCTCCCTTTTGGGTCCACGCCAAGCTGCATCAGAAAAACCAAACTCTCGGGCTACGACTTTTCCAGCGGCACAGGCCAGCCACCGCGATTCTGGGAGGTCGAGGCGCGTTTTCAGCAGACGCCCACGCGCCAGGCCCCGTGCAATGCAGCGCTGGCACCAGAACAAAAGAGTCAGAGCAAGAGTCCAGTTCTTCCAGATTTCGGCGTCGCCTTGAGAACAATTTCTTGGAGCATTCCTGGACATTCTGGATCACACAAGAGCGAGTTGAAGCAGCTCTGACAACAAATAAAAATTAGCGGCTGGCACGCGCTCCGATGCACGTCGCCGTTCCTCGGGATGGGGGAACCCGCGTTATGTGCTGGGGGAAAGAGGGGTTTATCGGCAGATCCAAGAGCCGCTCGAAAATCACTTGGTAGAGGTCATGATTTGACAGGAGCATTGTGGTCGCAAGGTTAAGGAAAGTCCCCTTGTCGTCATCGATGGCGATCTTCTATCTAGTGATGAACCACCCTTTGGGCAGCTTCGGAATGATGGAGATGTCAAACTTCATACAGTAGTACAATCTTAAAAAGTTAAAAGTCCAAGGTGGCAAAGTGTGCTCTTGATGTCATCGCTCGACTGATCGGCTCGATATGCTTCTGCAAAAGTGCTGCAGATATTCGGACAACTGACGTATTTCGCGCCTTCCGATATCATCTAATTATTCTGCCCATAACGTGGCAAGCTATCCAATTCCCAAGGGTAGCGATTTCTTCCTTCAAATGGTCGTGGCCTCTGAATAACTTCCCTGGCTTCGTCATGCTTGAGGTTTCCAAGTTGCAGTTAGTCGATTGATTTCGAGGAAGAGCGCACGTTGCTGTTGCCTTTGAACAACGACATTTCCTCATTGAATATCATGCAATTATTGAAAAATGAGCATCTGTGGATTTGTTCTGTATTATAGGGCGTTCAAGGGGCTTTTAACTTACTCACCCCAGAACCTATAGCTCAAGCTGTGTGCATGTTTTGGTTTCAACGTTTTTCGTCTTCAAGGTGTTGATTGGAAGATTGATTAATTTAGGAAGCTGCCATTAAAGTCTGTAGGTGAATTGTGTATTCCTTTTGAAGCCTTGTTTTGGTAAAATTGTGACCAAGTGGTGGCAGAACTCTGTAAAAATTCGCGATGCTCGCTCCTGCCGCAACAGAGCAAGAACGCTGCTCAACTTTCAGTCCCATGTTGTCCCCTTGATGTTTAGTTGTCCCGTAAGACACTAAATTTTCGTGTGATTTTTCGGCGGGTAGATTCAAGCGCTCAGCGCTCTTTCCAGATTTCAGGTACTATTGGCGTCGCCAATTCTTTGCTGCCCAGTTACCCTCATCTCCATGGCTTTGTCTATTTCGGAAATGTGGGTAGAGTTGTCTCGCGTTTTCGGCGATGCTCTGCTTCAGAAGTGTTCCTTCTTCCACGTGCAGCATCCGAAATCCAGCAAGAGTATGGCTCAGTGCATATTCCCTACGCTCACAAATATTTCCTAATGAATCCGGAGCTCGGCTTCCGAAAAGCTTTCGAGCCGGTGTTTGGAACCAGGTCAATCCTAATGCTGCACAAGTACGAGAGCTGAAAAATATACAAGTATAAGGAGGAGGCCAAAATTATCTTGTCGTTGCGACGATGTTTTAAGAATCGCGTAACGCGTTTCCAAGATCCCATTTTGAATCGCCTCATCGTCCACTTTTTGGCAAGCTCCTAGTTGAGTCTGCGAGGCGTGGGCATTCAAGAGTTGCTGAAGTATTAAGAGATGTGATCATGCCCTCCAAACTATCATCAATTCCGAAGCTCCAATACTTGTATTTGAGAGAAGTATAAGTCAGCATTGACTTTCAGGATACCAAGGTCTTGAAGCGATTTCTAGATAAGTGCGGTAGACAGGTAAATGATATAGTTAATGATGCAGGTCGAGAATAGTTGTTGATACAGATTGAGATTTGCGGTGGACAGAAATTTGTCTAGAGGGTTGTGCGCAGATTCAAGCGGATTGAGGGATGAGAAACCGAACTCTTCGAGTCTGACTTCGGCTTCTTCTGTCGTAGAGTAATAAAGTTATAAAAGACAGAAGGTCCCATAGGGGTCGCGCAGGAGAGGCTGCGAATAATATCGCGGGATCGAAGGCGTCTATAGGCTTGCATGGAAATCCCGCGTAGGTAACATTTCCGTCGAAGTGAGAGCATAGAAACACCAGTTCAGAAATCCGGGTTCCTGGGACCCAAGCTTGTAGCTCCAGGAAGGTGTGAATGCGAGTCGCCGAGAATGTACCAGCTTGAGTGGATGCCGGGTGGAAATTGTAAACCCGTAATTCCTGAAAAGTCCATGTTTACTTCTATACGACTTCGATCAAACTTTTAGACGCAGGCTGTTGCTTTGTAAGAGTCCCACGATAGCTGAGACCCATTCGTATGATTTGATTAGAGTAGGCTTGGTAGAGACTGGATGGTATTTTTTGAGCGAGTGGTACCCACCTTTCAAGAAATTCAGGTACCATGCCATGCAAGTAAGCCCCGATGTTTATGTCAGTAGTCAACCCCGCCGTACCAAGAAAAGAATCTCAAACAAATTAAGAACTATCCAAGATCTTGATGTGCTTCACAGAGACTTTGATGGGGCTCTGTAATCATTGTAAAGTATAAATCGTAAACTTGCTAGTATATAAAGACCCAATAGTAATTATTGAATCGACAATGGCCTTACTTTGATTTATTGAGCCCAAGCTTTGTGAAAGATTCCTCCCCGCGTTCGAAAGACCCCGGATTATGCTGAAGATGAGGGTCTCGCTTGTTGTTGTACTAGTCCGTTCTGGGCTAGCCCCGCATTAAATAGCAAGACGTACTGCATCGCGACGGCAATAGCGATGAACGTGTTGCTTCACCCTACCATCGCCTTCAACATTCACCTAGGAGTCGAAACGTCGCAGATCGTGGAGTCACCGCCTGCTGCTGAAAATAACGCGCCTCGTCGACCCCAAACGCCCAGCTTCCGATGCGATCACCCCCTGACGTCTGCCACCTTCCACCCTAGATGTTTGACGCGCCGAGGCCGGCAGCATTCGCAGCACTGCGCATTCGCTCTTATCGTGAATACTGACAGATACCATGACTACCCCCTCTCCAGCGACACCGCGCAGACCTGCCTCCAGCAGAGTGCGCTCGAGTCGCCCCCGCGCGTCAACAACCGCCCCTCGATCAGAGAGGCCTAAGCCCGCCTCGTCCGAACCCCCCAAGAAGAAATTAAAATACATTCCCGGTGGTCCTGGTGGCGGAGGCAGATATGTCGATGATGATGGCGTCGAAATACCTGTAGGAGGAACGGGTCCAGGAGGATACAACTACGTTGGTCCACGCGGACGCATAGGACGACAGAACGCCGCTGCTGGCCTGGTGCCCCAAGTCTTTCCCAGGAGGGATCGAAGCACACGAACTAGAACGGTGCTGCCGCGGTCACAACAGCCCCCCATGAGGTTCACTTCGGCGGCTCAGGCTGCTGCGGTTGTGCAGAGCGATGGGTACAAGCCGAGAGAAGAACGAGCCTGGGAAGAATACCATCCAGATCTCGATATTGAAAATTGCCTTCGCGCATTTACAATGAACGAAATCCAGGGTATAGAGGAGTCGAGACCTGTTACCCCCGGTGCGCCTTCAGCAGAGGGGTCGGCAGCAAGCGCGAATGGAACAGAGCACCCGTTCTTAGATAGAATCGAGGGATCCAAGGCCAAAAGCGAGGGGATACCCACACCTGCAGCATCCCTAAACGGCGAATCTCCATTGACGATAGCTATACCTGGGACGCCCGGCGGGGGTAGGAGACGACCTGGACGACCGCCAAAGGATCCGGTTGCTTTCTACTCTGCGAAGGCCCTCGCGATTGGTGCGACCTTGGTCGGAGGGACCCCGAGGACACCTAAGATTGTTGCGCCAGTACAGAACATCAATGCCAAGGAGAAGTTGACATTGCCGCAACCATCATACCGAAAGACCGACACCCTTGCTAGATTCGAGGATAAAGCTCTAGGGTTGGTGCGTTATGTCGATAAATCTATGGCGAACGTTGGGTATCAAGAGACCGATGTTTTCATTCGGCCCGAACATAAACTCATCAAAGTGTCCGATGCAAATATGGAAGAAGACCTTGATCTGGGACCGGGTCACAAAGGCGAGAGCGACGGAATGGTAGCACTCGGTAGTGGTGGCGTTGGCCGTGTGGAATATGACATGGATGAGCAGGATGATAAATGGCTTCAAGATTATAACGCGGAGAGAAAGGTCATAAGTTTTGAACCAATTACCCGGGAAATTTTTGAGATTACGATCACCAAAATCGAAAAGGAGTGGCACGCATTGGAGAAGCGTATACCCAAGCCAAATCCAAAACCACCGCAAACACATCGGCCGAGATCAAGTTCGGCTGCTGCCGTCAACGGCGAGCCACAAGCCGGAGAAGAACAGGACAGTAAATGCGCCATCTGCGATGACGGAGACTGCGAAAACACAAATGCCATTGTCTTCTGCGATGGGTGTGATTTAGCTGTCCACCAGGAGTGTTATGGCGTTCCGTTCATTCCTGAAGGTCAATGGCTGTGTAGAAAGTGCCAGCTGATTGGCCGTGGTATTCCTGTAAGTTGCGCCCGCTTCTAGAATTAGGCTAAAGCTAACATATTTACAGACTTGTATTTTTTGCCCTAATACCGACGGAGCTTTCAAACAAACGAACGCTTCAAAATGGGCCCATCTTCTTTGTGCCATGTGGATTCCCGAAGTTTCTCTTGGGAATCACACATTTATGGAACCGGTGATGGACGTCGAGAAAGTCCCTAAAACTCGATGGAGACTTACTTGTTATTTGTGCAACCAACGCATGGGTGCCTGCATTCAATGTGGTAACAAGAACTGTTACCAAGCCTTCCATGTCACCTGTGCTAGGAGAGCGCATTTATTCCTAAAGATGAAGAATAGCCATGGTACTCTCGCCGTACTGGATGGAGGTGCGGTCTTGAAGGCTTTCTGCGATAAGCACTGCCCTTCCGACTATGCAAAGGAGAATGATGTCGCACGAGCCACTCGAGAAGCGCGAGTTTTCTACAAAAAGTCTATGCGTGGTAGGCTTTGGGCGGACAGTCAAGCTTCTGCTTTGACAATGGCTGCCAATCACCGACACGCAGTCACCGAGCATCAACCGGACGAGTCTCAACTGACTGGCGCAAAAGTCGCATTGACTCTTGCCGAGAACAAGAAGAAGGGCAACCAGCCGGCGAAACCAACTTGGAAACTTCCTTCTGGAGCGCCTGTTATACCTCAGGTTGTGTATAATTCCGTCGAAAGCTCTCTTCAGCGTTTCAACATCCGCAAACGTAAGGAGTATGCCGCAGATGCCTGTAGGTATTGGACGCTCAAGCGTGAAGCACGAAGAGGCGCTGCACTTCTGAAGCGGCTACAATTGCAAATGGAAACATTTTCTTCAATGGAGATCACCCGCAGAAACTTCGCTGGGATGGGTCACGCCGGTAGACCAAGACTCAATCGAAGAATCGAGTTCGCTCAGACCTTGATTGAAGACATGGAAAGGCTGAGATCTCTTGCGGCAGACGTTATGAAGCGCGAAAGAGAAAAGCTCACAGCTGTCGAGCTTCAGGAAGATGTCGTCGATACCGTCTACTTCCCGGTCGCAAAAATGTTCCCGCCCATGATTGAAAAAGCTATTGTGTAAGTCCCGTAAACCCTTCTGAGCTCTAATACTCATGATCGATTTCATCTCTCGTACGGTAACTAACTGTAATAGGCTTGATATCAAAATGGTCTTCATGGATGGTCTACTAGAACTCAGAAAGAAAGTCCAACAAAGATACTATACAACGGCTATGGGGTTCGCCCACGATATATATAACGTGTTTCACGCCGGTGTGGTGACTCAGCCGTCACCGGACTCCGAAGTAGTATTGTCGAGCGAAATCAAGAAGCCTGTCGTGATGGACATCAAAGAGCGAAAGAAGCTTGGAAAAAGAATTGTCAAAGCTATTCAACCCCAATTGCAAACGGCAGTGCGAGCCGAAGCGGATATCAATGGCAAGCCTGTCATCGATTTGTTAAGGGACTTGGATCAATTACTTGATGCTAGCGTCCAGCCCACTGGAGATACAATTTCGGTTTCAATGGGCGACTCGAACTCACTTGCAGACGTTGATGCAAGGCACGAACGAGATATTGAGATGGCGAATGGCGTAGAACATTCAACTCACGGGAGCGAGTCGGCCGAAGGCTCCAGGAAGTTGTCGTTGAATAATGGAGCGGAAGATGTCGAGATGGGAGATGTTGATGCACCGGGCGAGGTTGATGATGAAATCGGGTTGATTGAAGAGGCCGTTGACTCGACTCTTGCTGAAGTTGATGGCAATGTCTCACAACCCAAAACAGAGCATGTCAATGGCGTTAAGAACAGCAGCAAGCCTGCTACCAACGGTATCGGAAACACACAAAATCCACCGACACCCCCACTCTCCAATGGCGATACCGGCACTGATCAGAACGATCCTTTAGTCAGTGGTGGGATACCTTGGTACCTCAAAGAATTTCACCCAGAAGGCACGATAATTACTCTAGAAAAGGGGTTAGGGAAGCGCGCTATGTCTCATCGAAGCGAAGATCTCAGCGACATGGACGACGAGGATCTCAAAGGCCTTGGGGTGGATATGGACGGGGGCGGTGATGCCATCGTCGCTGTAGCAGGCATCCTGAAGCCCAAGAAGGGCAAAGCGAAGAAGAAAAAGTCTCGGAGATAGGATCCTCTGAAGCACTTGTAAATGGTATGTATGATAGACTCTTCACTTGTTAGCAGCTGGAACGGAGTTTAGGGACAGGAGTTTTGGACGGTTATAATCGGAGCAGGAGGAATTGCTTAGGGGGTTATTTGATGATCTGCTTTGGTCGTTTTCGGATCAGCGACACACACTGTAATAGGTACTGTACTTCAACCAGACTGTTCGACTAGGCTAGGCCGACGAAGAAGTCTGCAACATACATATTTGCTTTAATCGAGATATTCCGCCTTGAACCGGCATACCTTCCCTGTGCTCAGCCTTGCCGCCGATTGGTGGGATAACAGGCGCCCACTCGGATTAATTGCCAGTTGCAGTACCTCCACATCCCCATTTACTTTTTCTTCCACGCCTCACACGGATAATATGATATCTGCATCCATGCCCTGCCCCGCGGTGGGGTCGGGTCGCGGGTTGTTCTCACGACGTATATTATTTACCTTCCCTTCCCCCTTCCCTTCCCCCTCTCACCCCCAATTCCTACAATCACCATCTCACCTCCATCTCATCTCATCACAATCTATACCGCAATCGAAATTTCGACAATCATCGAGACTTGAGATCTAAAAAGCAAGATGGTCTACCCCGACTCCTGGAAAGGCTTCCAGATCGAAGACCCGGCCAAGTGGAGCGAGTTCCACCTCAACGAGCTGAAGCCCAAGCCGTTTGGCGACTTCGATGTCGATATCAAGATCCTGGCGTGTGGGGTTTGCGCGAGTGATTTGCATACCGTTAGTGGGGGGTGGGGGGAGCAGCATTTCCCGCTTTGTGTTGGGCATGGTGAGTTTTG
>QGMK01000859.1:0-16110 GCA_007825345.1 Lachnellula suecica
GATGAGGTTTCGAGAGCGAGGAGTAATATTTCTTGTAAATTTAGCAGGTAAACTTGACGCCTGTAATTCAAGGCCCTAACTACACGTGACCTGAAATTCAACCACATTCATTCACTGCCGAGAAAACTTGATATTTGACGTCAAAGGTACAGTATTATTATTCGATCGGTAATGTGCGCTATGCATCTCTGCAGATGAAAGCCGGCAACCTCCAAACCGGTTGCCAAATTCTACTCTAACCACCCACGCCGCCCAGTCCCCCCGCCTCATAACCTAACACCTTGGAAGACCCTGTAACTCCATGATTTACTAACCCTATTTCCCGCTCTGAATGCTTCCTGAGCTATTTCTATGTGCATGGCCTTGAACTGGTGGCCTGTTTTCGTTTTGCCCAGGACCTGCAGTCAATGCACTCGCAGCTTGCGCTTGTCGAGCTTGCGCTTGCTTCTGCTGGGACTCCTGCTGCTGTAACAACATCTGTGCGTAAGCTTGCTGACCCCCTTGGGTCCCTTGGGGACTGCTCGCTCCTAGCATCCTAGAAGCCTGGCTGTTGCCATCGCCCAATCCAGAACCAGCTGCAGCATTCATCGCACTCTGCGCAAGTCTCTGTTGTTGTTGCTGTGTATTGACGTTTCGTTTGAGTCTATCAGTCATCATAGCCATGATTTGATCGTTAGGTACATTAGGGTGTTGCTGCCTCAGGTCTGCTTCCATGCGAGCAATGGCGTTGGGCTGAGATTGTTGGGAGTAGGGGAGCTGGCCCATCCGAGGAGAGCCGGCCTGACCGTGGAATTGATTTGGAGAAGAAACCATACCGTTCATAGGAGGAGTAGAGATGCCGTTTGTATTAGGACCAAACGCCATCATATTTTGGATGGGCAAGTGAGATTGAGGTACACCATTCGGTCGAGGTGGTGAATTATGCAACAGAGGAGATTGTCCGGGAAGTTTCCCTTGTTGTTGTTGCATCTGTATCAATGCACGCTGGTTTTCGGCCGTTTGGGCTGCTTGTGTGACGAGTCCAACGCTTGCCTGCATTGGAATTTGCGGTTGCATACCTTGCATCGGCCCTGATTGCATGCCATTCATCGGAAGTTGGGGAACTCGTAATCCATTAGAGATAGGCTGGCCCATTTGAGGAGGAATTGGGCGTGGAGGACGGTTTTGACCAGGTACGGTAAGATTTTGATTAGAGGTATTGGGCGCTCCGTTCGGCGGCAAAGCTCCGTTGGCAGGGGGCGGGCCACGTGGCTGGGGACCTCCATTAGGAAGACCTGGCTGTTGTGGATTTTGTGTGGGGTTTCTCTGTTGAGCTAGAACAGCCTGAGCAACGGTTAGTATATATATTGCAATAAATAGAAAGACAAATGCTAGTGGTGGTGGTTTTGGAGGCAGTGCTGGTGGAGCTGTACCCTTCGTTGTGCCTCCTGCCGCTGGTGAAGCGCGGCCAACCGTTCCTTAAACTGCTCATCACGCTCGTGCTTCATTCGACTAAAATCCTGAGGAGTATGAACCGCACCACGGGGTTGAGGATTCTGATTTTCATTGGCTTTACGAAGTGCAGCCATTCCAGCAGCTTGCTGCTGCTTTTGTTGGGTCGTCTCCCGTTTTTTTGCGAGTTTTCTCATTGCATCCACCAATGTGAGATGTTTTTGATTCCTGCGACGTTCAACCCGAACACTGGTTGTCGTTCTCCTCCGCGGTGGAGGCTGAATTTGGCCACTTGGCAAGGGTCCTGGCTGGGCTGCATTAACTTGAGCCAGGACATTTCGGTTGGCAGCTTCGATGCGAGTTGTGTAGGCTCGGAAATAGTGTGTCTTTTGCATATCAGCAGGTAATCCTTCGAGGTGGATCCAGCGCTCAAAGCATTCCCAGGGTGTTCGACGTTCCGCACCAGAAGAGAAAGCGGATTTGCTAGACAGCATGCTGGAGATGAGAGACCAGTTGTACGAATACTCTCGAACCAGAGTCTTCAATTCGTTATCCTCATCCCATGTCCACTGTGAAGCAATTCTTGTTTCAAAGAAACTCTGCAGTGGCATGGGGAACTCAGACGGTGGTCGGAATTGATGTGACGAGTGAATACGATCACGGATGTGTTTGTGTTCAGGGTTGAATAACGCAACCTCGGTTGTTTCCGGTGGAGCAATGGCCCTCTTTCCTTGGTCCCCAAAGACAACTTCATCCTCGTCGTCATCTTCTTCCTCGTATTGAAATCGGCTCTTCTTCCGCGGGGGCCCTTCAGATTTCAGTTCCATTCTACCCTCAACATACTTGCTCAAAGGTAGAGCAGGCCGTCTCCAAAACCGGTCAGGGTCGATCTCCGAGGTCGCAATGTCTGACTGTGGCACAGTCAAAGGCGCTCCAAACATAGGCAACTCAGCAAGAAGCTTGTCGGAGGTTGGCGACCTTCGTAGTCCAAAGACTACATCATCGTCCTGCAGACCAAAAATTGCAGTGGTAGCAACGGTTTCCATAAGGTTGAGTCGAGGCTCCTCGTCAAAATCATCCATTGGCGAGTCAAATTCTCCAGAGGCTACGAGATCAGGGGTAGCATGAGATGGATCCGTAAGCGTAGCATCCATCATCTCGGTATCCTTCGAGGACTCTGCTAGGGGTTCAGAAAGTATTGGCGGAGAAGTGGCGTTGACTTGAAGCAATTTCCGATCCTCTGGGCTAGCTGCAACCCATTCGGCACAGGCAGAAGCCATATTGTTAGCCACGGTCATTTTCCACTTGCGTTCCTCCCTGAAGTCGGTCCGCATCCATTTTGCTTCCTGGAGGAGGACGTCCCATTGGGTGGTGGGCCTATTGGGCTCTGGAGCGCGTTTTGGTTGTCTAAGAGTCCATTTGTTTGACGATTGGAGTTGGTATATGCGCTTGAGGACTTTGACTGTTTGGGTCTCGTGAAATGGCACATAGGCGTTGGAAGTGGTTATAGTCTTGTGGGCTGTGGCTAATAAAGTATCAAGTCTCGGAACACCTCTCTGATCTGAAGCTGCAGTCGCAATGAAAAGTGACTTGAAATAATCCTCGTGTACTGGTTTCGATGATTGTGGTCCACTAGGCATCAGAGCTGCGTCATTAGCACCTGACTTATTTGTTCGACGCGAAAAGGTAACGGTTGATAGCTTGCTTCGTTCTCTTTCTTTGGCCAGGCTGCGCATGCGGGTCCCAGGCGATTGTGGCGTTGTACTCCGTGACGGCGAATTTGAGTTCTCTGAACCCGCATCGGTGTTCAATTTTGATGGACTTCGGTCCGAGGTCGTCGCATTGGGTTTCGGTATTTCTCCGAGAATTTCGTTGACTGATTTATGTCTAATTGCCCCTGACGATACCCTGGTGGTCATACGCTCAAGCGTGGGGGTGCCAGCAGCAATAGATGGAGTCCGTCGAGGCGTCGAAACAGCCGGGGTAGAGGAAGATGATTTTTGGTGGTCGACTGCAGCCTGTGATGACTCTTCGGCGGGCTCAGGTGCAGATGGTGTAGGTGCAGCTCTACTTTCGAGCGAATCGATGCTGTCAAAAGAGTCCTTGACGGTGGGAGCCTCCACATCCATAGGGTTGACTGGCGTATCAGCTTCAGCCTCGGAATCGTCGACTTCTGGCGGCCTGACTCCTGGATTCTGTATTTTCTCGGGACTCTGGTCAACCCCAGACATGGGCGCATCCTCGGGTGTAGGCACGGCCACGACTTTATCTTCATCCTCGATGATGTCTTGGACAACTTCGCTAGCTTCCTTGGTAAGTCTATCGGCAGAACCCTCGGGTTCCTCAATCCCATCTAGCTGGGATTCGGCTGCCACCGCCTCAGTCAAAGATGCAGCTTGCTCTTCCATCCGAAGCTGGTTATCGGCAGCAGTGGGGCTGCTTCCAAGAATCTCCGCCCGTGAGACCTCTATCTGCGCATTCAAAATCCCGTCGTGTTCCTCCTTCTCAGCAACTTCTTCTGGCGTAGGCCTCAATGCGGGTGGGGTCTGGGCTTCATCGTCCTTGTCTAGTCTCTCAGCATCGTATCGAGAATTGTCGTTTTCTGGACTTGTATCGGTCGAGGCGTCGTGCAACGCTGGAGTCGTAGCTGATTGTGCGTCAACCGTGGAGCCGGGTGACGATAGAGGTTCAGCGTTACGACTGCTATCTCGAGGAGGTAGGTTTATCGATAGGTGTCTAGCCTCGTCCTTTAGCTCGCGTGCCCTTTCTCTTTCGCGAATATTCCGCTCCTGGACTTCCTTTGGTGGCAAGTGTACAGTCGCAGCCTTGTGATGAGTATCGTGCGAGCCGAGTCCATCCACCAAAGGTTCGTCTAACTGTGCAGCATCCTCCGCCGATATGGGCATCGCTTTTCGTGGATCCACGCCAGGGCTATTTGGTCTGCTCTCAACCACTGTTCTAATACGATCACTCTCTAAATCCTTCGCTGAAACGGCGTTATTCGGCATCTCGGATTGGGCGCGCGTCGCGTTGTCGAATGTTCCTTTGACGATTTCATCAAGAATAGCAGATGATTCTACAGGTAGGTCGGTCTGTGAGCCCTTCGAAGACGACCTCCGCATATCGGCTCCCAACGCAGCCTCTCCTCCATTCCGAATCTCAACTACTGGGGTCGTCCGGCTGCCTTCGCTCTTTGCACTGGGCGTAGTCGCTCTACTCTTCCTCGTTCTCGACGCATCGCGCTGCGCTTTCGTAGCCTTCCGCGACGACTCTGAGGATCGGGCTTCGGGGCTTGCTTTTCGGATAGGAGATCTTTGTTTGGCCTGCGACTGGGATCTAAGTCGTCGACGCGTTGGAAGGTTGGATTCGTCGAAGGGCCGGTTTCTATAAAGTAAATAGTTAGCAGACAGACACGTGCAGGGTGAGCAATGGCGCTGCAGGGCCCATTTCACGTCGGAGAGATGGAGGCCACGTACAGGACGATGTCAGATACTTCGAGGAAATGTTTTTCGGCGGCGGTGGTGGGCGGCGCGTCGAGACTCTCGAGGGCGATTTGGGGAAGCGGGCCTTCATGGTCGCAAACCGCAAAGAACTCGCGAAGCTTTCTCTTGCGCGAGACAACAATTCCACTATTCGAGTCAGCACAGTGAAAAATAGATGCATCGACGCGCCTGAGCATGCGCTATCGAGCCATGGGCTGGAAATAATTGATGTACCTGAGTTCGCTGCGTTTTGATCGCAAAAGACGCTCACGGTCGACCGACATTAAAAAAGCGACCGCGACATCCGTTTTCCGAGAAAACAGAGGCGATACCAGTCTTAATGAGGGCGCTGGAGTCGACTGCGGGGATTATTTTGATGAAAAGTGGTGATGTTGGGTCGTGATGATTGATTTGGGGGAATCGCTCTCGTCTCTGCCCTTTTCTCTTGCGGTGCCGGGTTGCATCGTTCGTCGCTTCTTGGGCAAAGCACTCTCGGTAAGCTAGACCAGGTTTGGTCCGTCATTACTTGGGGCGAGGGCGAGCGTGAATGTAGGAAGGAGAAGACGTCTGTCTGATGTATTATAAAGGAGGCACAGCTCCTTTTCTATTCAACCGGGTGCTCCTTTACTATTCATGTTGCTCTGCTCTGCTATGTACGTGGTATATGGAATGGGATGGGATGCACACAAATTATCGCCGGTCGGCCGTTTCATTGTTTGGTCCATTCTGGAATGGGGGGACATCATGTTACGTAGTACAAAAAGTGCAGCCGAGAGCCACTAGTGATGATCTCATCTTCTCATCTTCTCCTTTTTGTCTGATCTGCTTGCTAGAGATATTTCAGCATCAAAACATCAACGATTCTGACGATATTCACAGCTCATGTATAGAAATTACGTAGTACTCGGCTCTCCCTTTGCAGCACAAGTGTTTGCTCTTTCTTCTTCCCGTCTGCCTACCTAGTCAGCCCAGTTACAGGCAGCGTCCAATCAAGGGCTTATCAGGCGTCACCACCGCATGCCCGAGGCAGATAGTTCTATCAAGAGGCGTGGAACGTTTCCGATGCCTCCGAATATATTAATCACTCACTTATTATGCATCTGGAGTTTCTCGTTTCCAAGTTTTCCAATTGGAACGTGATTTATAGTGGTCGGCTGTAGTGATTCCCATGATTCTGTCCATTTCTTTGCTGTCTCTTTTTTTTTCTTGGGGTGCGACTGGATGTCTCACGCCTTATTGCCTCACTGCTTTTGAAACATTGATGGGATGGTTGGCATGGTATCATCTTGCAGAGTTTCTAGTATCACGTGCCTCGTACTTGCCAGAAGTTTCTTTGTAGAAGCCTATGTTAATTATACTGAATTGGGTCTTTATTATCTGTCCAGATACATGCAGTGGCAGTTGAAATTCATGGCTCTTTGGGAGTTTAAATCACTTATCTTTCATCCAAGCTGGGCACATGCCAGATAAGTCTGATCACGTGGCATATAAGGCTGCCAATTACCTCATACTTGGCAGATGTGAAGTAGCAGGCTGCGCCTTCTCCACAATTGTAGATCCTGTCTCTAGAATTTCATGTCTGTTTGTGAAAGATTTTCTTCGTACTACAAGCATACGGCTTGCATCTCGAGATGCTCTGATGAATAGTCAAAGAGGAAACGCTTACATGAGACACTGAGAGCTTCAGACATGCAGTGACATATTGCTGAAAGGTTGATTTCAGGCAAGAGGTAGTTTTGGGTAGTATTAATATTCTTGCATTCACAATTAATTTACAACCTGGTCTGCCAACTGTTGCTACACTCCTCCATCTGACTCCAACAGATCTCCAGACTCTCCATCGCTCGCTTATGGAGAGTTGCAGTCAACTCCAACGCCATCCAGCACAGCCGTGCAGCACTGCGCCTCCTTTCCAGAAGCAGCGCAAATGCTTGTGAACGATGTGGCAGTCATAGGGGATGGGGATGCTGTATTTAAATTAGCTTGTATGAAGAGGTATGGGGAACAGGAAGACGTACGAGCTTCGCATTCCAAACCAGCGACGCCGTCAACGCTGAGGGAGCAGCATTGGGGGGTGTCGAGGCCATTACTACAGACGAAGGCGCGCTCCTCGATGATGGGGGAGGCGGCGATGAGGCCGGCGAAGAAGGTGACGAGGACGGTAGAGAATTGCATTTTGAGGGTTTGTGGTTGCGGGTGGGTTGGTTGGTAGATGAAAGTGAAGTGTTGTTGTGTGATGGTTTGTGAGGATGTTGGAATGATGGAATGATTGTCTGCTCGTGAAGGCAGGAAGGGCTTACTTATACCTCGAAGCTCACAGCTGGATAGCTATCTGACCGTAGGAATGATGATAGGCGTCCCATACCGTCATGATCTACACAATAATTCCATTCCTTGGGACTTACTTCTAACAAGTTCAATAGATAAAGAGCTTGAGGATCTAACAGCAGCACCTACAATAGGAGCAAACCATGGTTAGATCTCTCTAGCCGATCTAAGAGAGCCACTGAGGGACGATCAGAGGGACGATCGGATGTCATCTGAAGCTGGCAAGTATGGTCGCGAATGGCAGCTTTCTGATAAGAGCGGATTTAGATGGTTTGAAGGTCCGGACGGTAGACACAAGCGGCATGCCAGGTACGAGTACGAGTGATAGACGACGCAAGTAGAAGGTATATGCGGAGTCCGTTGGTCTTCCGTCCCTGAGGTTCTACACTAAGGGAAGTTGAGCCTCCGAGGCGTGCCGGATCTCAACTTGAGATACTCAGAAGCAATTGGGGCCGAGTGGCTGGAGTTGCCGTTAAAGTGCAAGCCCGACCTCATCTTGTGTGTTGCGGCGCTTGCACGATCTCACGGAGTTTGTTCCTGAAAACGTCTGGATCTCGGTTAGGGACACATTTGATCCTGCACACCTCAGGGGGATCCCTCACTGTACCCAAGGTACTGGTCTTACGGTCGGAGGAAGGGAAACTACTGTTATTGATGGGAATGTGAGATACGATCTGGTCGAACTCTGCTCGGTTGTCATCTGCAGCCATGCCATCCCCGAATAGAGAATAAGCATATTTGAGATGCCGATCACTAGATGCGTAATGTGACTTTGAGGCACATCGATAACGCTTCTTGGCAGCATTTTTAGCTTTATCAGAACCTCTGGGCATCCTGATTGGTAACCTCAGAGCTCGAAAGCCGATGTGTGGAGCATATCTCGCGGTGGATGTGACCCAACTATGGGTGGCGCCGCTGTGAATGCAGCCCACTTTCAGTATGGGGTTGATAAGGGGAGGCTTACAGCTTTGGTAGATGATGATCTGCCCTAGGGTGCTGTCGATCATGGGTATAGCATACATGAACACTCCCAAATACTCGGATAAAGAGATGCGATACTGGATTCGGCTCTGCTTGGCATGCACAAGTTGACGAGATCGGGATCGCAGAGCACGGAGGCCTGCTCAGTTGTCCGCAGTAGAGTGCAGAACTGCCGGAGAGCTCTCGGCATTGTCAGGGTGTTAGTGGGGCTCACCTGAAGCATCACGTGCCGCGCCCCCAACTCTGTTTGACGTTTACTTACCCGCGGTTCATGTGAAAATCGGCTGAAGCACGCGACTTTTGTTTGACACCAACATTATTGGCAGGCCTAGTCGGCTGTCGACTCAATTGCCCTTAGATAGGAAGATCAGAACGTCACTGACAACGATTCCCCCTTCACGTTCGATATCAGCGGAACTTCGAGACTTCGCACCTACTTAGTGATAGACGTCGAGCAAGAGCTGGCTGCCTTATAGCTTGAGACGTAGTAGTACGTACTTCTCCTGGTACTGGATGCGTTGATGTTGCATACTTCGAAATCGCTATAAAAGTTTATATCACGCTTCTGGCAATTTTTCTGTTGCCATGCTCCTGAAAATCCCAAAGGGTCTGGAATCTGCGCATTTTATATTATCTTGACTCTTTTCGGAAATAACGACTGGATTTTCTCCAGCTTCGCATCGTAGAACAACGATGACCGTATGCCTCCTCGCTCGCAGAAACGCCCACGTGGCATAACACCCCACTCACCCGCTACTTGGAGTATTACTCAACAGCTAAATTCTCCTCGCAGAATTCCTCCTTTTCTGAAAACCAAAAGGTGCAAACTGTTCTTTTTTGCTGATGAAATCGCAGTAGCGGGATTCGGGAATTAGACGATGCCAACAATGAAACGTGCCCCTCACGATCCGCTCGATGATGGTCTTTCTTTTTCCGAGGTCTCAAAAGTAAGTTGTGCTCGCGAGGCCCTGGATTCGCCCTGGGGCCTTAAATTTCATTTTCTGGTACCCGGTCTCTTCCGACGTGTCTCGGACTACGTCTACGACTCTGCTTTGGCGATCGTGAAGGCTTGGAGAAAGCAACGCTAACAAATTGCATTTTTGCGTATACTCTAGACGCTAAACGTGAAGACGTGGAATACTGCAGCTGCCTTATTCAATGCTCTCATTTTTTCAAATCATGATAGCTAGCTAGTCCCCCGCGGTTCCGTGTTGGTTCTATCCCAATTTACTATAGTTGTTCGATATCTAGCCACCCAAAAATCCGCAGAAACACCGCCACTACAGCTCCTACCATAGCCATATAAACCGTTGTGGCTCTTACAGCGGCAACAAACTTTGTAAACACTTCCAAAACCCATCCCAGCGCTTTTCTGCATAGGCATTCCGATGGCGTGTTTTTCGTGTGGTCTTTCGAAGGCGCAATCAAAGGGTAAAAGAACTCCCAAAGGAAGCCATTCCGTACTTCCATCCATGACAGAACCAGAGCACCGCCAATGGCCGCAGAAAAGAAGCAGATTCCTCTGGTTGTATTCAAAACCCCGATTTCCCCCGTCTGTTTAGTCCCGTCTGCCTCACGCTTCTCGTTCACCAGTATTCTCGCCGCGTCTTTGTGGAGTAAGTCGCCATCTACACGCGTTTCGGCTTCTTCAAGCTTCGTTTCGGAGTTCGATGTTACTGTGATGTTGAAAGACTTTCGTACTGAAGTTGTCGAGAAGGAAGATTTCTGGTAACGTGGGACGAAAGGCGGAAGGTGTCTAGCTGAGAGTGCGGGTCGGACTGCAGTACGAGAGAGCTGCCGCCCGGTAAGAGTACCAACACGTTGTGCAATGGGAAGCATGGTAGTTTTGAAAAATTTAGATGAAAAGGATTGATGATTTGGAGGAAAAGTTGTAGAAGAGGTGAGGCTCTCCTTTTTCAAAAGACGGGACAAATATGACAGAGCACTTGATAGCTCAGATGCAACCCTCCTGGGCCCGTGGGTATCTCTCGTTCCTTCGGCGAAACTCGCCCTTTCGCGCCACCTTTTTAGGAAATCGTGGCGCTTATATCACATTTTGGATTTCCAAAAAGCGAGTGGTGAAGCATGCTTTTTTACTCCCGAAAGCCCAAATATTCTGCTACGAGAAGGCGTAAGTAGACAATTCACTCATTTCTTGCTCAATATGCACAGCTTGTTTGATCGAGGAGTGGAGTTGGTTTAATACCCACGCACAGGGGTCTACCTCTGTACCTAAAGTCAACGATATACGGTTCCATCTGCTCCGCGCTATCAGACCATGCCGTAGAACTTCAAAATCTCCCTTGCTACTATTTGGCCGATGTTCCAGCTAAAACGAACCAAAATTGCGGTCGCCAAAGTATGAAATATAGACATCGTGGCGGCCCAAATGTTGAAGAAGCGCTGGAATAACGTCCTCAGTTCCCTTGCCTCAGCTTCCTTAACAAAGACATTTTTCCTGTGTGCCTGTATTCTTACTTCCTCCACTGCCAAAAACTTCTCAACCCCTTTGCTGATGTTCCCTCCAAAAAGGACAAACCCATACGTGAGTACGCCCATCGAGACTAACAGCATAAACTGGAAGTTGTTTTCCTTCTCTCCGACTTCCGCCCCTTTATTTTTCTCGAGCTCCTTATCCTTCTCTTTCTGGATTTCCCTCTTTTTGTACTCTTCGAATGTGTCTTGCTTGCCAATCTTTTCGAGAAAAGACTTGTAGAAATCTCTTTCGAAAGGCGGATCAGTTGGGAGGCGGGGCGGGGAGTTGGTGGCCAGGGATTGACATTCGTATGCATTCGAAACAGTAGGATTCGCGACGCCGTTGGTAAGTGGGCTTGGCAGGCTTCGGGTTGTATGAAGCGAGCAATTTTTAAGCCGGATAGCAGTGGTGCGAGCTTGACGGTAGCTGACTGCTCGAGCGAGAGCAAAGTTTCGGGCGAGGAGGAACATTGTGAGCGGGCGAGCAGGATGAGATGAGGTCTAAATTGGTTTGAATTTATTGACAGGAGGCAAAGGGGGCATATGAAATTATTGTACTCCAGGAAGTGCGTGCGCGTGGCTTTTCATAGCATGCCCCTGATGTGATATGTCATAACTCTACTAGATGAGCCATTTTCTTGGTTGGAAAACAAGGGATTCAGCTCGCCCCTGTCCGCCCCAGATCTTGTTGGAATGCTAGTTGTAGGTATCGGTACACTGGGCTAAGAAAAAACACTTAGAATGCACCAATGGCTTAGATATCCCACGAGTATGGACGAGATATAGTCTGAGGGTGTAACAGAACCTTCCCAAAAGTGAAGTGTATCTGGCGAATCTAGGAAGCCTTATACAACAAACCAACCGTGCTCGCCCAATATAAAAGATCGTCGCATTCTAGATTCTAGACAAAGCAAATACAAATGACTCACCGGAGCCGTCACAACTTCATTTTTCAATTCGAGTATAATTTGTGCCGTAGGTATTGTTACATCGCATTTTATATAGCTCGATAATTTTATACCATTATAGTCGAATAAATTTGCTATTTTACCAATTTTGATATTGTTTCTCTAGTTGGGTTATGCCCCAAAGGTATTTTATTTTAGAAATTATCCCATGCAGACTCTTACTATTTCTAGAATATTGAAGAGAATGGGCGTCGGTAGGAAGCCTTTGATCGAAGTCTCATTCAATAATGATACTTTTTATTGGCTTAATGCGGGCTTTTCTCAGGGTGCGGGCCTTCCGATGAAATTGAAAGGGGCTACTCGCTAAATTCAGGGGCTCGGGCGCTAAAGTTTACAGACCGCCCCTCTCCGATTGACAATTATTTAGACATATTGCTTTCTTTGCTTACAAGGTGTGGGAATCTCTCCACCGGACCGGGCGAGGTTTGAAAGAGGAGACTCTCTCGAATGATTTTCCTCATGCAGAGAGCGCCCCCTATTTTCTTGTATTCATAGCTGCGACAAAGAAGGGAAAGAACGTAATTCTTATCTCTCCTCGAGGTCAACCCAACTCACAGTGTATATCACGAGTTGGTTCTGCAAGCCACATTCTTACCGAATTGTTTTATGTCGAAGTATTATAAGTTCAAGCCTAATTATTCTAAATTTGTGTAGATACAGCTTCCCAAAGTAAAAATATCAAATGGCTAACAATTTCAAAACGCAGACTTATTATCCCACTGTCTAAGAAACTCCGAACGCCAGTATCGTAAAATCGAACCAATCAACTGAAAAGTTAACATAGCATACTCCTCATACCACTTGCTCAAGTCTAGCTTTGGGCAAACTTTGATCTAGCCCGTAGCTTTCTCCCTGTAAAGTAAATAACTACCATCCCAACAATACCCAGAACGCTCAAGCCAGCCAACACTGAGATGCCTTTCCCAACGCCTAGATTTACAAACAACGGTCTAGCAAACAGGATGCTCCCTGCCGCCATCGCTGATCTCACCAAGTCATTGCCCGCAAAGAGTGAGGCTGCGTACTTCGGGTACGAGAGTGGCACGTAGACAAAGATGCTTTGTAGGATGAGAAAAGTACCGACCACAAAGATAACCACTCCTATAAGTGGGACTATCCAATGTATTGAAGGTCGTGCAGTCCAACCGAAGATGAAGAGGCCTGTTGGTAGGAGAAACGAGCCAAAGATTGCGGGCACTAGGCGATGTTCTTGCTCACGGAGACCGTGGCGTATATTATCTGGTATCATATACCAGTGGAGGTACGAGAAGTAGATAAAGACTCCAATGCTGGCTCCAACTTGACAGGCTAAGAATGCAAGGCCGATCTCGCCGAGGTTGAAGTTGTACATCGGTGGAAACACTAATGGGAAAACTTCGAAGAAGGTGTAATAGATACCATAGAATAGGGCGGTGTAAATGTTCACAAAAAGTATAGCCGGATCCTTTATTGTTATTTCGACGGGTTTGATGAGGGCGTCAACCAAGATTCCAGACGCTGTAAGGTGCCGTTGATCAATCTCGCTCTGGGCCTGAAGACGCGAATCCCCAGTAAGCTTTCGGAGACGTTGAGCGCGATGGAGGAGAATATTCGGGGTTGATGTTTCAGGCATGAAAACCAGGAGGAGAATAAGCATAGGAGCCGCCATCCAGACAATCTCCCAAAGCGACCAGCGCCAGTTCTTCGCTGAAACGGCAAATCCTGCCATCAAAGGACCAACGGCTGGTCCTCCCCAAGCTGAAAATACCCACCATCCTAAAGGGTATGGAACATATAATAGTGAGTACATATCAGAAAACGTAGCGCCGGCGTTTGCCAGAGCCGGACTGCCGAAAAAGCCTTGAAGAAAACGAAGAACAAGTAGACCCGCAAAGCTATTGAGAACGGCGGTCGGTATTGACAAGACGAAGAATATGATGAAGGTGAGGTAGTAAACTGGATTCCGTCCAATTATTGGAACTTCACTAAGAGGGGCGAACACCAAAGGACCGACACCATAAGCAAGGACGTAAAGTGAGAGCGGTAGCACAGCTTCGGTCGGATTGACGTTGAACTTTTCCATCACTCCGATCTCGCTAGCCGCATAAATGGAGGATCCAGTATATACAACCCAAGTGTAAGCGCACATTAATACCGTGACGAAAACACGTTTTCGTGAGGACCAATTCTGAGGGTTGGCAGGGTCATCTGAAGCGTACCAATCGACAAGAACAATACCGTCTGTGGTCTTTTTTGGTGTGATAGGGATTGTTTGTGTTCGTTCAAGAGCAAGTTGTTGCTCAATCTCGAAGCGCTCGCAGCTATATGGCATGGTCTCTGCTCGGCTCTTGGTCCTGGTCACTGAAAATCCCTCGACGTCACTGTCTACAGATACAATGGTTGTATCTCCGCTAGACACTGCAGTCGGTGTGCGCATGATCGGCGAGGCGTTACCGGTAAGACACTTTTCTGAGTTGAGTTGGGTTGTGTATTGTAGAGGGAGCTCGAAGCCAGCCTTCTCTTCTGGATACTGAAACAATCGATTGCTGGAGATCCAGCGGAGGGCTTGGCCAAAAGGGGCTTCGCGGAGGATGTCTGCCATTGCGTATTGCAAGGTGGTCGGAGTAACTGGTTGTACTTGTATAAAGTGAAGGCAAACAAATCCTATCAAAGGTCGAAAAGTTCCAGAGATGGCCGCTTCGGTCTTGACTTTCTGAGGTTTCACTCTATGTTTATGACGAAACAGTTGGGTTGATAATGAATTGTGAGTAGCAAGGACGATAATACTCAAAACTGAAGGACGAAAAGGGTTGACTTATAGAGTGTGTGCCTCCAGCAATGCAAAACTGGATGATAAAGCAAAAAGTCCTGTTACGGTCGTACCATAATCTAAATCTTTTATCGAAATTGCAAGCAGGCGTCATAGCGAGGAATTTCGCACTTGAACCTGAGATAAGCCCCGCAGCCTCACGCTGATTCCAAAGTCGTAACTGCCGAAGAAAGAATGAGCCCAGCCATTAAGAGGATACAATGACGAATAAAGCTGACTATTTGCTGAAGTCTTAGGCATGTGGCAGCTTTCGTGCAAGAAGATGATAAAGCATGGACTGAGATAGTTACGGCGTGCAGGTGCGGGCGCGGGCGCGGGTGCGGTTGCGGGCGGACAGGGGCAATGCGGTCAAGGTACTGTACCTAAGGATTATTAAGCGGCAAGGCAATGATTGTATTCTGCCTGCCGGTTTCATTTGTTTCATTAAGCTACTCATGAGAATCTTACAAAGCATCTAGCTCGCATTCTCTCTTTTTACTTTGCCTCTGCTACTTTTCAGAAGGCTTCACATTACCCACCTCTTAAACTTAAATTCTCCCACACAATATTGCCATTCAACACAACCGGCTTCGTCTTTTGCGATGCAAACAGCATGCGCCCCCACTCCGTTTTGCTCCCATCGCTCCATGTGTGATTCCTTCCTCTTTGGACCGGTGCATCGAATCGGTTCACAATTCTGCTTTCTCCGGAATCAACATAGACAAGTCAGTATAGTCGTTATAAAAGTTTTGGGAATTGACGAGGTGGTATGAGCTACTGAAGAAGATCTGCGAAATATCCGGCTTCCTGATTTCTATGAGCACACGAACATACCATTAACTAAACAGGTTTGATGGATTATCCGCTCCAATACAACGCCATAGTCAAGGCTTGTAGTTTTGTGAATGGCACTCTCGTCACCTGGCTGTACATCTACAATGCTCAGGACGCTCTCGCCGGGTGTGATGGTGTCAAGATCCCGGGAGGGGTGAGAGATGAGCAGTAAGGTTAATATCAGAACTGTTTGTGAAGTCCTTGGGAATGCTCGTAGTAGTGTGAAAACATGCTACCCATGCATTGGGCCGGAGGCGGGCACTATCGTTGTCTGTGATGAAGCGATTGGGAGTGCGATGATGAGGCAGCTCTTGAATCTTAGTCTCTGTCATTGCGGGGATTTTGTAGTGGAGTCGAGGGTTTTGATTAACGGCTTACTCTATGACTTTGAGGGTGGCTCAGAGTATCGGGGGTCACTTTTTTCGGAAATATTTGGTGGGGTGGTCGCCGTTATTAGAACAATTGTCAGGACGTCTTCCTAGGAAAATACATTAGGATAATTTTTAGAGGTTCAGGAAAAGCAAGATACAGGGGAAATCAAACCTGTGGACCCACTGCACAGCACATTGCGTTCTGGGAACTAGCACTAGACAGGCCGGTAGCTACAGATATTATAAGACCCGAGGGACCATGAAATAAGCTTTAAAAGTTCCCGATATTTATTAAAGCAAGCGAGACCACCGATTTATTTTAAAAGTAAAATTAAAGCTTCGAAGTTTCCGATTATTTTATAACCTTTAAAATTATAAGCAAATTATTTAAAATTTAATAAAGAATTTATAATTATAATCATCGATATTTTTTATATTTTTTATATAATTTA
>QGMK01000860.1:0-16102 GCA_007825345.1 Lachnellula suecica
CTTTTTGCCTGTTTGTTTTCCCTTTCTCGATTCCCTCTCTCTGCAGACCCTTCCCCCAAACCCAGATGAGAGCTAATGAAGCTGTAGGCTGGATGTAAAGAAACAACGGCACCAGCAACGACCGCAGCGCCGAAACCAACGGGATTGGAATTAAAAGAGAGGCAAGAGGCCGAGGAGCCCGCGTTTTTGAGTAGTATCTGGGGTGGATATCTGGAGTGGGCGTGCTCGTGTGTTATTACGTCTGCGGCGCCGCTGCGGATGGAGACGGTGCTTGTGACTGCGGAGAGGATTGCGTATACTACTGTGAGTTTTGCGTTTGTGGTTTGGTTGGTTGCCTGCTGATTCTTGGGTAGACGACGACTACGAGGACGACGAAGACGACTGTGACGGCGCAGCCGAATTTTAAGACTGTGTACTCGAGTGCATCGTGAAGATGATTGGGGTACAGCACTTGCTGTAGAGAGCTGTGTTTGTGGATAGGGGAAAAAGAGAAAGTAATGTAATGAGAGTTTGGGGTGTTGAGAAAGAAGCTGGGAGCCGGGTCGGCAGAAGAAGGTCCTCAAGCCTTGTTTCAACGTTCTACGCTTAGGAGCAGACGCCCAGACTAGCATCATTCAAGTCCTTGATACCCTTGATTGTGTAAAGAACGAAAGTTGAAGTAGTGTGTATAGAAAAAACCTTTGAGAATGACGAAGTAACGAAAACCTATAGGACCCCAAGGTGCACGTGACAGACGGTGGTGAGAATTCTGACAAATTACTCGTTCCCGTCTGTTATATACTGCCCGAGTGTATCCAAGCATGCTAGCCTCCTCATCTTGTAATGCTACTTGGACGTGAGACAATCGACTTGAGACGAATGGAAACAATAAGAGAAATCCTTTCTCTTTTGCAGCTGCCGCTTGTCCCACTTGGAAGAACAGGCCTTCTTAGACTCTGGTCGCACTTGCTTTACTAGGCTCTAAGAACAAGTGAAGTACCCTCAACTGATTGGATCCTCGAGCTTGCAATCTGTATCACTGAAAGGGTATTTCAAACGGATGGCCGGGGTCGTGCAAGTTGGTGGCTCTGGGAAAAGTCCTCCCTGAAAGCATCGGAGAAGACGAGGGGGGATTCAGAAGAACATCATTAGAGCAACTAAACTCTCAACGGAAGGTTACGAGCAACTAAATATTTCCCTCAAGAAAGACAAAACAAGACAAAACTGACGTGGAGGCCAACAGATTTCAGAAGTCACGTGCATCAACTCTGCAGTCGCTTATCGCAGTTTCCAAGCTCCAGCTCAAGCTCCACCACTCAAACCTCAGCTCCTCAACCTCCCCTCCCTCAACACCCACCACGCCCACACGCACACCTCAGCAACCATGGGCGACCCGCGCGAATCCTCCTCCTACAGCGTCACGCCGCGCATCCGCTACAACACCATCGGCGGCGTCAACGGTCCATTGGTTATCTTGGACAATGTGCGTAACCAAACATCATGAAGCTAGAAGCTAGAAGCTGGCAGTGGAGGTGGATAGTGTTGGGAGAGATGGGGCTAATAAGGTGTTTGTGTGCAGGTCAAGTTTCCGCAGTATAATGAGATTGTGACGCTCACGCTGCCGGATGGCACGGAGCGGTCGGGGCAGGTGCTTGAAGCTCGAGGTAGGCTCCCGCTGTTTGGAGCTCAATTGGGACTCTGCTAACAGGAACAGGAAACCGTGCTGTTGTGCAGGTACATTGTTCTTTGCATGCTGAATGGGGATGGCTGGCTAATGGTAGTAGGTGTTCGAAGGCACGTCTGGGATTGACGTCAAGAAGGTATGTTGCACGACTTGGTGACGATGAACATATGCTAATGCTCTGGTAGACCAAAGTCGAGTTCACGGGCCACAGTCTGAAGCTGGGTGTTTCGGAGGATATGCTGGGGCGTATTTTCGATGGTTCGGGACGGGCGATTGATAAGGGACCTAAGGTGCTTGCGGAGGATTACTTGGATATCAATGGCAGTCCCATCAACCCATATTCTCGAGTCAGTACCTCCGTACAACCGCAAGCAGGATCAAGAGCTGATGTTAATAGGTGTACCCCGAGGAAATGATATCCACTGGGATCTCTGCCATCGACACGATGAACTCGATTGCGCGTGGACAGAAGATTCCAATTTTCTCGGCGGCCGGTCTGCCGCATAACGAGATTGCGGCGCAGATTTGTCGACAGGCTGGATTGGTGCAGAAGCAGGGCGTTACGAATAAGGGTGTTCACGATGGGCATGAGGAGAATTTCTCGATTGTCTTTGCGGCTATGGGTGTTAACTTGGAGACTGCTCGTTTCTTCACGCGGGATTTCGAGGAGAATGGCAGTCTGGAGCGTGTCACTTTGTTCTTGAACTTGGCTAACGATCCTACGTAAGGTTGCTCGCAACTTTTATTGGAATCTGCTAACAGAACTCAGTATCGAACGTATTATTACCCCTCGTCTTGCTCTTACCACTGCCGAATACTACGCCTACCAACTTGAGAAGCACGTTTTGGTCATTCTTACCGATCTTACGGCATACTGTGATGCTCTTCGTGAGGTCTCAGCTGCCCGTGAGGAAGTACCGGGTCGTCGTGGTTATCCCGGATACATGTACACGGATTTGTCGACCATCTACGAGCGTGCTGGTCGTGTCAACGGACGTAATGGATCCATTACTCAGATTCCTATCTTGACTATGCCCAACGACGATATCACTCACCCGATCCCCGATTTGACGGGTTACATTACGGAAGGACAAATCTTCATCGATCGTCAACTTGACAACCGTGGTATCTACCCACCGATCAACGTCCTGCCATCGCTCTCCCGTCTCATGAAGTCTGCCATTGGCGAGGGCCACACTCGCAAGGACCACGGCGATGTATCCAACCAACTGTATGCCAAGTATGCCATTGGTCGTGATGCCGCCTCGATGAAGGCAGTTGTCGGTGAGGAGGCATTGTCATCTGAGGACAAGCTCTCGTTGGAGTTCCTGGAGAAGTTCGAGCGCACGTTCATCTCGCAGTCGCCGTACGAATCGCGAACGATCTACGAATCACTCGACCAGGCATGGTCTCTGCTGCGCATCTACCCCAAAGAGCTGCTCAACCGTATCCCGGCCAAGGTGCTGGCGGAGTTCTACCAGCGGTCTGCTGGTGAGCGTAAGGGCAAGAAACAGAGCAACAAGGATACCAAGGATAACAGCTCTGAGGCGCAGGGCAATGGCAACGGACAGGAGGAGAACCTAATCGATGCATAGGCGTAGAGAATAGGATGGAGATTGTTCTAGTAGTGCATGTGAATAGCATTGATTCATGACAAGATTGTTTTGCAGCGCGTGTAAGTATGGAGCAGGGCAGGGCTAGAATGTATGAATTTCCACGCCCCCAGCTTTCGCTCGGTGTTTGTGAAATTTCGTCTGATCTCGGGTGTAAATGGCACGAGAATACCCAGGGCCTTGTCTGTGGGTCTGGTCGTACCAGGATTGTGTTGTTGGCATGCATCTTCCCTGCCGTGACCGGATGATATGTGCATGACCTTCCTCTTATAAACAAACAAGTTCTTCATCTCCGGTCTATATTACTTGTGGCGTAAACAAGCAAACAATCAAGTTCGTAGTTAGGTTCGTATTGAGTCTAAAGCTGTCAGCAGTAACGCGCACCAATCCCGTCATGTGCCCAAAACCGCCGCAGAACGTCCGAAGAAGCTCAAAGCTTGTCTCCCGCCGCTCGACGAGAATGCGGGGTCACGGCAGGGGTGGGGCGCTTGTAGGGGGAGCTTTCACAGTCGCGCCAATCAGATGGCGGTAAACAAGCGGTGTTTACTTTGTACCTGCGGGGAGAGAGGAGCTACCCCGCATACGGCTAGCAGACGGCGGGGAATTGTTGTTGCGGTCGACTTGCTTGGGATTCAATTTACTTTTGGCAGGGGTTTTTAGGTGATGGGTGAGATCACCTGCATGGAGAAGAGCTTGCTTGAGCTGGGTGAATAAGAGGAGGGAGACACGAGGGAACAGGGGTAGCAGCTCGAGCTTTTTCTATAAAGAGGGAGCGCCTCATCTGCAACCTCTTGTCCACCTCCACCTCCACCTCTTTTTACCTTTGCGTGCATTTCTGATCAGCAATTGATTGATCTCGGAATCCCCTCACAATGCACTTCTCCACCTCCATCCTCCTCGCCCTCGCGGCAAGCACCTCCACCCTCGCCGCGCACATCTCCCGCAGCAGCATCCCCGGCAACTCGACCGGTCCAGATGCCAATGGCAAGTACACCATCAGCGGGCCCGGCATCCGCGCCAATTTCATCCCCTACGGCGCCTCCATCTCCAACCTGTTCCTGAACGACACGTCCGGCTGCGAGCGCGACGTCGTCGGCGGCTTCGACAACGCCTCTTACTACAGCGTTGACCGCCAACACCCGCATTTCGGCGGCGTGCCCGGTCGCTATGCAAACCGCATCAAGAACTCCTCCTTCGTTATCGACGGCGAGACTTATAACATCTTGCCGAATGAGAATCCGGAGCCCGGTAGCCCCAATGGTGTTGATACGCTGCATGGCGGCCCCGATGGCTGGGATTGGCGGAATTGGACGGTGGTTGCGCATACGAGCAGCTCCATTACGTTCAGTCTCGTGGATCCGGATGGGATGGAGGGATTTCCCGGTGAGGTGGTTAGTTATGTGACGTATACGATGGGCAATCGGACGTGGGATTTGCGGATGGTGGCTGTGGCTACGACCAAGGTTACGCCAATCATGTTGAGTTCGCACGTAAGTTCCCCCATCCCCTCCACCATTCATATTCAAATCCAAATTCAACTTTGCTAACAACCGAAAAGACATACTGGAATCTCGACGGCTTCGCCAACAACGAAACCCGCACCGCCCTCAACCACTCCCTCTACCTCCCCTACGGCGGCCAACGCATCGCCACAGACCCCATCCTCATCCCCCACCGGCGACATCCAAGCCAACCAGCCCCTCTCCCTCAACGACTTCTACAGCACCCCCAAGCAGATCGGCGCCAACTTCTCCAACCCGGACTTACTCGGAAACTGCGGCGCGAACTGCACGGGCTACGACACCTGCTACCTAACCAACCGCATCGAGCCCTACGGCTGGAAAGAGGTCCCAGTCGCTAGACTGCGCTCTGCGTGGAGTGGGATCCAGGTCGATGTGTTTACAGACCAGGATGCGTTCCAGGTTTACAGCTGTGGGGGCCAGAATGGATCCATGGCGTTGAAAAACACGCAGGGTCTGCATGATGGCACGCCGCGCACGATCCCGCAGTATGGGTGTGTGGTTATGGAGGTCGAGGATTGGATTGATGGGATTAATCAGCCGGAGTGGGGACGCCAGAGTAAGCAGGTGTTTGGGCCGGGCGATGAGCCGTATGTGTTGCAGGCGAGCTATGTGTTTAGTCTGAATGCGACGGAGGTTGGGCTGCTTGGGGAGGGCAGTGGATGATTGCTTTTATGGATGGAGTTGTGCTTTTGGTCTGGGTAATTATTGATGCCGTCGGATGATGGCGAGAGGGGTTAATTTTGTATGGTGTGGTAGCTGGTTAGCTGTAGCACTATTACTTGTCCTCACTCCACTTCCAACTTCCATCTCTTTTTATCATCTCGTGTTCAGCTTCGACTATTTACAATCAACCAACCACCCGCCTCAAAGCTCTACACAGCATCATTATTGCCGAACTTCCTGATGATGATATGGACGTAGTCGTCCCCCATTCTCCCTCCTCATTCTTCATCTCTTCTTCTCGCGCCTGGACTTTTGTTTTGGCACCACGCCACTTTCTCTTCTTTCTTGGGAGGGAGTAAGGGGATGCTGTTAAGACCTGCTTTGCTGCCAACCCCGCTTCCATTCATTCATCAAACCCCTCACAACCCTACCCCGCCCCGCTCACCGCCCAAAACCGCAACCGCACCTCACCTTCCCCTTCCAAATAGATACGACAGACGAATAGAACAGCACCACAACGTGTGTTTCGTCATCTCCTCTACCTTCGCTCTTGGGCTGTGAGTGGTTGGGCGTGGGGTGGTTTTATACTTGCCGTGCCGAAGCGGAGGTCGGGTTGGTGGAGCGGCTGGGTTGTTGAGCTGGGGGGTGTTTGCTCTCTGCTGTATGCTTATGAGTTCTTCAGCAGGTGCTTAACACTGAGTTAACTACGGGCATGAGAAGGGGCCGTCTTTCGACGCCGCCTTCTGTGGGCCGTTGGGAGTTTATTGCGCTGCTGTTCAGGTTTTGTTACTTGGGTCTAAAGGGCATTAGATGGGGTGAGGCGTTGTTGTCAATCATGAGCTGCTGTCAAATTCACTCTCGTTCATTCATTCGTTTCATCGGTCCATGAGAACAGGTTTTCAGGTACTCAACGATACTGTAAAGCTTTTGTGTTCGGCGAGCTGGGAGTCGATTGCGATACGGGCAGACGAGAAGCCATCGCAAGACGATCGAAGAAGATGTTTGCCTTTCTGCTTTGTATAATTACAGTTCAGGTGTTTTTATCGTTGATACAGAGGTAGGATTGATTCTCACAACACCTCGCCCCTTCCTTTTGAGGTGTTGCAGTTCTTCGAGTGTATTTAACGCCCAGGGTGTATACCTTACTGACTAACCAACAACTATTAAATATAGACGAACCAACGAACACATGGGAAGTGTCACTTTGAAATCTTAAGTTCTTTTTTCAGGCTTGTTGGTTGCATCACTGCTGACTTCTGTATTTTTTGGGAGGTGAGGAGGGTGATGCGTGTGAGTGGGATGGTGCTGCTGTCAGAAGATTAGCTGCTGTCAATTTACTCGTTCGTTCGTTCGCTTCTTTTGTCCGGCTGTGATAGGCATTCGACGATATCCTGCTCTGCTTACTTTGTCAATCTTTGAGTAGCGAGTTTGATTTAATCGCGGCTTACAGGTGAAGAGCATCAACGAGCATGGCGTGATTGACCGGCGTGAGATTTTGTTTCTGGGACTGTAGGAAAGAAGCGGTGTGGCTTTTATAATTGTGAGTTTAGAGGGGGGTGAGGTTCAATTCATATTCTTGTGATGCTGTTAGGTGGTATTTAATGCCAGTAGTAGGCTGAGGTAGCTCTTCAACATTTATTCCCGGCAGAGCGGACGTTTTCCTGGATATGCCCGTGACATCGCTTTTTGATGTTGAAAACTTGCCCTCTTCTTTGCATGCTGCATTGCTGTTCTTCTGCTCTTACCCGTGCTGGGTTTGAGAGGTGGAATATGTGATTCAGTGTTGCTGTCAGGGATGAGGTGCTGTCAGACCAATTTTCGTCTGGTGTGTCGATTGGTGGGAAGGACTCAGCGAATCGATTATCCCTCTGCGTTTTCTCTTCGATGGTCAGTTAGGAAATGTGTAACTTATCCTAGCTCAGATAGAGACAAACGCATAGCAAGGTCCTGTTAGTGCTTTCGAATAAATTGTTTGCTTTCGGGATCAATTAGGAGGGGCTCTGGGTCAGATTTATACTTGAGTTGCCATTTGCACACTAAAGGTTACTCCTTTGTGTTATTTTTGGGAGTACTTTATACCAGCAGTATGCATCACCTCCACTTCAACAGCTGTGGCACCGATCCTCGGATTCTTAATGTCAATGAAGTAGTTCTCCTGCTTGTCATTCATCGTTCATTCTTTGCCTGCGACCCTGCTGTTGTTTCATTCCTTCCTTTCCCCACGTGGTGGAACGGATAGAAGATTGGTGTTGCTGTCACGAGTGAGCTGCTGTCAAAACAACTTTCAATCGTTCAGCTAATGGTGGGGTGTGTTGAGTCGCACCAAATGACCTTCTGTTTGCTTAGATCGTTGAGTCCTGAAGTGAAGTCGCTTGCGGTTTAAACAACAAGAATCGCCACAAGCATATAACCCCTCTATTCCGTCACCCTTCCCCCGTTTCAAATGTAGGTTTCGCCCGGCGTCTATGTCATACCTACCAAATGGCAGAGCGCCTTGTTCCAAACTGGTCAATGTGTATTTCCGAGCGATGCACTCTGTTTCTGTGCCTCGCAAACTCCATGTCTATCATTATTTTCATCCTTCTGGGCCAGAGATGGATCGTATGGGCGCGGTTGTAGACTGTTGTCAAGAGATGAGCTGCTGTCAACCCCATTCTCGTTCATCTAGTCAGTGATTGCGCAGGATGCCATTACATTAATCTCCAATTCCGGTCTACTTTAACGCCTAGGAGCGAGAGTCAAACTGTACAAGGAGCCGCAACACAACAACGCTCTCTTAGTCCCGACTCCATAGCAAATATTTGCGTCATGAATCTGTAATTTGGGAGTTGCGGGGGTTTATCTGTAAAGTCGAGGATGAGATGTGGTGGGATCTCGATGCTCGGCTTATGGTATTTTCTTGGGTCTATTTAAATCCGGAAATACATTCCTAGTAATCTTCAAAGGATTTGGGCTTCGGAGGCCATTTTCCATGTGGGAGAAGTTGTCTTTGCAAACTCTGACCCTGCGTTGTTCTCGCGTTTCGGGAATCCGGTCTTGCGATGTGTCGCTTCTATTAACGATTTTTTTGGGGAAGTGGAAGTAATAGGGGCTGATTGCTGTCAGATAATGTGGTGCTGTCAAATTCTTCATTCGTTGGGGGGTGCGAGGCGCAAGAATTTCGATGAGGCCAGGCAGTCTTTTCTCTTTAGTGCGATATGTGATCAGCATATCGTCGGAATTTGACAACCGCTTGGATAAGTAAAAAAGTCCCCTGAACTGCGAGAAATCTTCCGCGGTGTTTTCTTGGGTCTGAAGAGTACCAATTGGCACCGTACTTATAGTTAGGCATGACCTGGGAAGCGCTATCATGAGTCGCCTAGCCATTTTCTCGTGTCATCTTGTGTCTACTTATACTTAAACTCGCAATGAATCTAGATCATTTCCGAACAAACCCTAGAATTGAGGAGCAAGCTGGGCCACAAGGATCCTAAGTTCGTATTTTGCTTTCACTGGTTTGTGTTCCAATAGCCAACTACACCGCTGAGTGTCCTTGCTTCTTTTGTCCTCGGAGAAATGGAAATAAGGGGTGTTTCTTTTGCTGTCAGTAGATGAGCTGTTGTCAATATATATGCGTCCAGCTTCGTTGTCAGAAATATGGCTGGGATAGATGGCCAATTTTGGCTCAAGGTGTTGTGGGCACATTGATATGGGAAGAGCACAAAGTTGAGACCTAGCAGCAGCTAGCCATATCGCGGAGTTCTAAATCTTCATTATGTTTCTGAGCTCACAAGAGAAGAGCTTGAGCATTTTCATAGTTGGCGTTGAGGACGAGATGAAGGTTGAGATTGAAGTGTTGATGTTGCTACGAGCCTCTCAAGGGTGACTTTGGTGGGTATTTCCAACCCACAATACCACTGCGAAAGCAGGATACCCGGTTTGACATTTGTCGACATACATGTTTTATAAACAGGAATGAATACTCCTCCTTAAACTTCACTAATCGTGTCGTAATTCTCATATCTCTCTCGGGAACCACGATCTCAGGGAAGGAAGCAGGCACACGCAGCTGCTGTCAAGAAGTCGTTGTTGTCAAACATTCATTCATTCACTTACTGTTATAACAAGTTAATCAGGTTTCTTACCTGGGAAGTTTCGTTATATCTCCTGGAATAAAGAAAGGGCGGACATAGCTTGCCCGACATGAAACCTGACGTAGTATTAGCTTCTAACATTCCTGGAGGTTGACAGCTAAGTTGGGTGTGGTCTTTATAGAAAGTTGACGGGGAGATTGTAAGACCAATCTGGTGCAGACTGTGGGCTTGCTGCATACTGGGTGTTTGATTTTTGGATTGTATTTTAACACAGTAATGCTGCTGAGGACAAGCCGTGGTCGAATCAACCTCCCGCAACATCTCAACCGAGAAAGAAGCTGTTCCAATTTTCCAAGTCTCTGCGTGAGCTTCTCCTTTTCGAGGTAATATGATGCTGAGACTAGGATTTCCTCTGTCTATTGAGGGGTATGGTACTTGAGAGTTACTGTCGAACAATGAGCTGCTGTCAAGTTGCAGTTTGTTTGACGGCGATCTGCTATTGACTAACGTGGCGGGATTCGAGTCTTTAGTTTTGCTGTCGAATAATGAAAGGTGTAGAAGCGCTAACTTCCCATGCTACGATGTCATCCATGCGTTTTGTGTTCTTGGCTTCGAATTTTGGAATACGGGTATACTGGGACATAGCTACAGCATGAGTACTTGACGCCAGGACGTGGCATGGCTTTGATCCTTGGGGTCTTTGAGCTAGGCGATTGATAGTGGTAACGCTGTCTGGGAAAGACCATAGACATAACGATGGCCGGTACAGCGTTTGTTATTCAGTTCGCAAGTACTGCAAGCCCATTTCACACTGATGAAGAAATTCCAGTTCCCGCCGACCACCTGGCCGTCTGGGGGAGTTTTGAAGGAAGTGCATTATGGTTACTTTCAGGTGCGGACGTTCACATGATGAGGCTCTTATCCCAGATGTTGAGCCGGAGCTATGCTGGCTCGTGGTAGGCAGAAAAAGCGATACCTATTGTTGACACAAAACTATGATTTGGACACTTTTAAATGTTCTACAGCATGTGAGACATTAAAAACGCGTCAATTGAGGCCGTTTAGCACAAGAATTACATTTGTCATATGCAATACGCAGCAAGCTGGTTAGAAGCGCAGGAGCAAGAATATCTACCTAGGTATTAAGTGTTGCTTTTTCTGTCGACCGTGAGGTTCGACCGGTGGAAGGGACTACTAGCAGCATGCGCTAAGCGAGTCGCAGTTGCCCCCCTGAGCTGCTGTGGCGCCAGTCACCCCTGCGAGACTCGCAAAAATTGAGTACTGCATTGCTCACGAAATGTGTACATTAATGAGATCGGGGGCCATGAATGCTCACCTTATCAAACAAGGTATCATGCGGGCACTGGTAGATGGCTGTGACTCGCGATATCCAGTCTTCATGATCAGTTCGAGCGATGTCTGCGCATGAGAATAAAAGTTCCGAATGTTTTTCTTTTGTTGAACCCATCTGGGGCCCGCATTTTAATGTCTCACAAATTCCGAGTAATTTTAAATTGGATTGCGAATGATAGTGAGTCGGAACTCTTTTCTCATACGTTGACGCGATGTAGGACTACGCGGCAGTGCTCAGCGTACAGACTACCTAAGCTTTGACCCCTATAACCCCTTTCTAAAATTTTCTTATCATCTTGCCGATTCGATGGTGTTTTGAATGTGCCACAAGCAGTGGAACAATATGATGTACCAGAAAGTATCCACTTGCTTTGATTTTTGAACATCGTAGGGGCAAGGTAAGAGGTACGCTAAGCAATGCCTCGTGCTCGAGGAAGGTGCATCCTACATTAAAGTTTAAAGCACGCCAACTTTTCTTGACCTCTCTCCTTCTTCTTCGTTCTTCAACCTTTGACATCGCCAACAATCCAAAATGTCCACAGACATGAACGAAAAAGAGCTGCCCGCGAAGCACCCAGAAATCTCGCGGCAAGAGATCCCCGTGGAGCATGAGGACACCCTTAACGATGCCATCAATGGCGAGAATGCGGAGCACGACCAGACGATGTGGCATGCAGTCAAGAGTCAGCCCTGGGCTTGCTTGTGGGGGTTTGTCATGTGCTTTACCATCGTAAGTTTACCGCATCGTTACGCCGCATATGCGTCCGCGGTAGATCCGACTTACACCGTCTGCTGATTCCTTCGTGGAACATCGGAACGGGGAATATGCAGAGGCGATAGCTAATGCCCGACCAGGTCATGGAATCCTTCGACATGTTCCTCAACGGCAATTTCGTCGCCCTCCCCCCCTTTCAGGTGAAATACGGTGTCGAAGTCTCGCCTGGCGTTTATGTTATCCCAACCAAATGGCAGAGCGCGCTGTTTCAAGCCGGCCAATGCGGTGCTTTCGTTGGCGTCTTCCTTGCGGGTCCTATCACCAACCGCATCGGCTATCGTTGGACAACTATTCTGGCCCTGGTCCTTATGAATGCAACCATTTTCATTTCGTTCTTCGTAAGTATCTGCATCGCCCAGACGTGGGATTCCCATCTGACATCCTCACTCTCTAGGCCGATTCTCTCACCCTTCTCGTTGTCGGACAAGCTTTCGAAGGTGTTCCCTGGGGTCTATTCATAGCCAACTCTCCCGCTTATGCCAGTGAGATTGTTCCTCTCGCCCTACGAGGTGTATGCACCGCTACGCTACAATTGTGTTGGTCAATCGGCTCCATAGTCGTTGCTGGTGCTACTCTGGGGTTCCAGAGGAGATCAGATGAGTGGTCATGGAGAGCGCCCCTAGCATTGCAATGGGTCTTTCCTGTAAGCTTTTCTTTTTCCCAGTGGCCTGTAAATCAGACCACGTAAATGTCTCATCTGTTATGGAACATTTATATGGTGTTATTTTTGACGAGAGAATACATTAATGCTAACTTCTTCAGACGCCAATCCTAGTACTTATGTTGATTGCCCCGGAGTCCCCTTGGTGGTTGATTCGCCGCGGACGAAAAGGAGAGGTAAGTTATGCTAAATCAAGCCCTTGTGTTCTCCCATTGAGAATGTCCCACGTGCTCTAAGACAATGTCCTTCGGAATATCTTACTAACCTATTGCAAGGCTCTCCGCTCCATTCAGCGCCTAGGAAGCAAGTCCGAGGAAGATTCGCTCAGGTCACTCGCCATGATGGAGCGCACGGTCAAGATCGAGGCTCAAATTGGTAGTAGTCCGAGCATCCTTGATCTTTTTAAAGGAGTCGATTTGAGACGAACGATTATCACATGCTTAGTATACGCATCTCAGAACTTTGCGGGCAATCTCATTGCCAATCAAGCGACATTTTTCTTTGAGCGTAAGCTGCTTTTACTGTCCTCCCCATTGTCTCACACGTAACTGATGATTTACACAGAAGCTGGGATTTCAACCGACAGAGCTTTTCAGCTGAATCTGATCAACTCATGTCTGCAGCTAGTCGCAAACATTCTCTCTTGGTTTTTGAGTGCTTGCTATGGCCGTCGCACAATCTACCTGTACGGCACAGCAACCAACATCGTTTTCCTCGTTCTTCTGGGAATCTGCGCCTCACTTCCCCAGACCCATCAAACAAACCTCGTTCAGGCCTGTCTCGGAATCATAATTTCCTTCATTTTCGCCGGTACATTGGGCCCCATATCGTACACGATCATTGCCGAAACCTCTTCCGTCCGTCTCCGTGCTCTCAGTACGGGAGTTGGTCGTGCCGCTTACTATTTTGCCGAAATTCCCATGATTTATCTTTCCTCGCAGATGCTGAATCCCACCGGATGGAATCTGGCAGGAAAGTGCGGATACGTTTGGGGTGGCACAGCATGTGTCTGCTGGATTATGTCCTACTTTTTCCTCCCGGAGCTGAAGAACCGCTCGTACCGTGAGAGCGATATTTTGTTCAACCGCAAAGTTCCGGCTCGGAAGTTCAAGTCGACTGTCATTGATGTGAAGGATGATGAGTGATTGTAGGAGAGTTGTGCATAATCAAAGGAGCGTAGTCACGGGGCTAGGATATACTTTATGTTAAGGCATACTTTTTCTTTGCTGTATTGCCGTTTTAATCCAAAAATAAGACCATAAGAAAGTCCCATATCCAGTGAGACATTTACATAGTCTTAATTTTAGGTCAATGCGGTAAACATGCTTCGGAGACCTGAGTAACGAAGCTATCAATTTCAGTCGTCTTCACGCATCCCCTTTTCAGACTTGTCGACTACGCTCAATGATCAAACCATTTCTCAATAGCCAATCGTGGACACTGGAGTTGTTCGTGCGCTACAGCGAACAGATCTTGTCACTAGCTAACTCTACACACTGCGGGCTTCATATAACCGACAAGTCACTGCCCGCTTGCTTTTCAATATCTGCCCTCTCTGCCGCCGCCACCTTCTCTCCTCTGGCAGCCCACCAATAAAACCCGTACCAAGCCACAAAGGTTGCAGCCATGAACGGTATTGTGACCGCCATATACCAATTCAGGGCGCCCCACTGATATTCTTTTACGTTGTCTTGGAATTGGATGATATCGGTGCTCATTATGGTCTGAATTCCCAAACCCCAGATTAGCTACCGCATCATGTCGACCCTCTGGGTGAGCTACCCTAGCAAGGATTTGACTTACGGAGATGAAGGTTCCAGGCAGGAAGAAAAGTGTCACAAGTGTGATGATTCTCATAGAGACGGTTTCTTGCTGTGTTTTATTGGCGATGTCAAACATGGTCTCCGCCATTCTTTCCATGCGGTCGGTGGAAAGCTGAGCTCGTTTCGCGTACACCCTGCTGGTTTCAGCGGCGAGTTTGTTGGATACTTCGTAAAGCTGCTCCCATGTCAGTTTTAGGTCGCGTCTGACGAATAAGCCATGTATTACCATGTTTTTCCTGTTGGTGAACAGGGCCAGTAGGCCTAAGCTCCTCTGTTTCTGTCGCTCCAAGTCCGTGACGATAGATTTTATTCTCTTCTCAAAATTCTTCAAGTATGCTTCACACCCGGATTGGAGCTCTTCAGGGCAGTCGACGGAAGTCAGCACCGATCTGTAGTGCTCACTTAGCTCTTTCAGAATATCGATATTGGCATCAAGGACAGGGGAAACTTCATTGGCCTTTTCTTCCAGCCACTGCACGAGCTACAGATTTTTTAACGTGTAGTCTTGTTCTGCCTCTTGCCGCTGTTTTTTTGTCGGCCTGATACCCAACACTTCAGGTGGCTGTACCGGCGGAGGCGGTGGTGGAGACGACGGGGGCTCAGTCAGGATGGTCGTAAGAGGAACGGCAGAGTCGACTGTCGAGTTTACTAGTCTTGTTGAAAACCTCTTTTTCGCAGTTGCCGCTAATCTCCTGAGAGCTGAAGGCGCCCTGTTTGCTCTGCTTGAATGACGAATTGGAGACTCGTATATGCTTGGTTCTGTCTCAATGGATTTGGATAACGTTTGCCGGGTTGCAGCATGAAGACGTTCTTCAAGATAGTTCATATACCATCGCCACTCTTCGTCACACCAATCTGCAAGGACAAGATGGGCTTCAAGTGAAGAGGCCATTGCTTCACAGTCTGATCCAAAGCGCTTAAGATCCGACGGCCCCACCGCTCCTGGAGCAGTCGAGTCCTGAATTCGCTTCTTTATGATCTTACTGCCTTTGACAATAATCCAAAAAGCTTTCCCATGCTCCACGTCAAAAGGAATGGTAAATGGCTATCTGGCAAACCTCCCAGGGCCAGTGCTGATCCAGTGATCGCTCGACAGATTTGAGATTGTAGCACAATCTGATGTCTCGCCCCGACCGTCCTAATTGAGAAATAACAAGCCCTGTAGCAGGCTGCGATAGCCTCGTCTCTTCGCGGAGTCCACTAAAATAGAAATCTTCCGGGAACTCCTGCATACCAAAAGGGAATATAAAATCCAAAAACGAAATCATGACTTGGTGGTGTGTTAAAAGAATCATGAGCATGTCGCGGCTGATTTTCAGGCTCATTTATTCACGGGCGTGGGCCGCAATTGGAAAGCTGATTATGCATTTTGAGTAAATGATCTGGTGGGATTTCAGCGGACTTACATGAACCTGCATCTTGGGTCCTCTCGACTGTTTATCGGCACACCTTCTAGCATCTCCTCCAGTCGCTTTGTGTACGAGTCTAAATGATGACGAGGTGTTGTTTGGTGAACAATATTGTTTGGAAATAGAGATTTGTGAGAGCATGAATTGTCCAGCAATTCGGAATCGGTAACGTTGGGGACCCACATTTCGGCACCCCCCCATTTCGGCACCCTTTTACACCAAAAACAATGATTTATAACTCTTTATAACTCCACAACGCTCTTATAAAACTTAATAAAACTAAAAATCTCGATTACTTATCGAGTTCTATTGCAGTATTCTTAATTTTATAATGTTTGGGTTTTTTATATTAAGCAATTCAAATCTAAAGTTGGGAAGTCTCGCTTATATATAAATTTATATATAAAATCGACTTTTTTATATTTTTTAATAACTTTTGTAATAATTAACTAATAATAATAAAATTGAAAATGAGGGCTCCTTATACTAGTGCAGCTATACTGGACAGGTATTAGCATAGTACTATTTATAGTAACTTTTTTATAA
>QGMK01000861.1:0-16090 GCA_007825345.1 Lachnellula suecica
GTGTAAAGTGGATATGGTATGGCGTTTAGCATTGCTGGTGTTTGGATTTGGCGTTAGAAAGCATAGGAAGCGTTATTGATGGTTTTGTGTTTGATAGCAGGCTTATGTGCCAAATCTCTATAAGATCATTCATTTCACGAAGCCTTCCGGTTTTTGTCCAAGTGGACTAAGCGCTTTGAGGCCAGTTTCCCAGAAGCAGCTTGGACAAAGTGTGAAGACTGGGTCTTGGGGTGTGCCGGCCAGAACCTCATAGTGATCTCGTAAGCAACACATGAAGTACTTTTGATTCTATTGCGGCAGGCTTGTGTGCCACGCCCTCGATGGCTCTGCGTCATTGCTAAGCAAACAAGTGGCAACCAAGTCAAGTTTCTGGGTAATGGCCGACAATGGTTGTCTTCTGATAAAGCCCCAAAATGCAAGGCATATATGGACAAACGTGGTTGACCTTACATCTCCAACAGCCACCCTCCGGTGTTAAGGATGGGGATAACATTTCACCGAGTCCTCAGCATCGATGCCAAAAGAATGCAGGGACCAGGCTAGCATTGCACGAAATGGGAAGTGTTACAAGCCCAGATTGAAAAATCCGTTTAAGCTTACATTTGATATCGCCGAAGCCGACTAGGGGAAATACGAGGACACGAAAATGGCTAGGCTTCCGAAGTGCCGCGTGGAGTTTCCAAAGCTTAAAAGCCTATTCTGACTAAGAGGACTAGGACAATAAAAGGAAACAATCGACGTTCTTGTTTCAGGAATTGCGCATGAGTTTAGATGACTTTTGAGAGTACTGATCAGGTGCTGGCCTTGTGAGAGAGAAGGCAATGATCAGACGAAATTCCTATCTGGAGATTGTCATGGTGCGACGCTGTAAGTATTTAGTTCTACTTAGAAACCAACGGCGCTGATTGATAGTGATTGTGTAACTCGAGTTTATGCCAGGATTAATGTGAGAGTGTTGGAGAAAAATCACGTCTGTATGAGGTCCACGTCACTTTCATCACACCCTCCACAACTGGGTTAGACAAAGTCTGTTATGCAGACTTCTTCAACGGAAAGTTCCGAACAGCCCTGCATAGATTACAAACTTGAGTATGTTGAATATCGAGGGCTTCTCCGGCTAAACTTCAAATGAAGTTCTGCCGGCCGTCTTTTTGATACCCAAGCCGAACAGCAGTCCAACCAGAACAAGCTCCCACCCACACTCGTTATGCCGACGAAGCCCTTCTGCTCAAGTAAGCATGCCACTTTTGATGACTGATGCAACGATGACCGCACCCTTCAGACGTCTGCTTACTCTATCAGACTTGAGAGTCAGCCGGTTCTTGGCCGATCTTTGCTTCCGCTTTCAGCCCGAGATATCTTTTGCGAACCATTCAACAAAAAGTCTTTCGGCCGAAGAGGAATTCTTGGGTCAACAAGTAATCGCCTAGATAAGATAAGCAAATTTGTCAAGAAAATTTGGCTCATAAAGGAGTGCAAATCCAGAGATTCGCGGGAGTGGGGTTTCGTGCATGGCTTGGCACATGATGGGATGCAAGTTTGAGCGTGAGGCTTACCGTAAGTTCCACCCCACTTCCAGCTGGGATTATCCCGTATTTCTCGAGGTACAAGTGTACCTGTGAGACCATACGTCAAAGTAAACTTCCAGCTAACCAATAAATACTTATTATATACGAGTTCCCAAGTTTAGTTGGTGGAAATGCTTGCCAGAAAGAGACAGCGGGGTCCGCAAACGCCCGTCTGTACATGCAGATAGGCTTCCCCATGTCTGCCGTCATCGGGTGAGCCGGTGTGACTTTTACGCAGTCTATGTTTAATACGACCTTTCATCCCCGTCCGGTTGGCCCAATTCGTCTCTCGTAAACGAGAGACGTCCAGAACCATAGGCTTTTGGCGAATGCGGGTAGCTTTGCATGGTCCTTGTTTCCAATGCCCCACATCACACGGCGAGTAGATGTTTTGATCGCTTCTCCAGTAGAGATTTGCCGTGGCATTCTGGATGCAGCACGTATAGTGGGCAGACTCACGGCGCGGGAGCGTTGATAAATGGCTTTGTTATATCAATCTACCGTCAGCTTACATCGAGTCTTCAACGGGGCGCGCGGAGTCATTTCTTTTCCCTCTGGTAACCGGCAGTGCCCGAGAAAGCATTTATTAATGTTCTCACCTACCTAATAATCATGCAAACCTAGCCTATTGTGAGTACTTACTCGTAAATCGTCAAATAACCCCACAACCAAACCATCGGGCTCAACACACAACTCCATAATGCCAAATATACTTCTCACCGGAGAAGCAGCCAAGCTCAAACGGCCGAAGGTGAAGACGGGGTGTTTCACTTGCAAGTAATCATACCCATATCACCCCAAGAGTGTTTCGCAGATTAATGTGTACATACAGGATTCGACGCGTGAAATGTGACGAAACCAAACCTCACTGCAGAAGATGCACGCGTTTCGGGGTGGATTGCGATGGGTACCCACCGGTCTACCGGAATCCATCAAGCTCCCGTGCCATTCTCCCCAAAGGCCAAAATCCGGCCATTCAGAGTATTGAGCTACCAAAGATACGAACGCTCTACTCAGGACCGCGATTTGAAGACGAGCAAGAGGGGATATGCTTCCGGCATTACTGCGAGGAAACAGCTACGCAGATAGCGGGGCCGACCCAATCGCCCATCTGGAGCAAGCTGATCCCACAGGCCTGTGAGACTGAGCCGTTCCTGAGACATGCTGTTGTAGCGATAGCGGCAGTGAGCAAAATCAACGAGGATGCTGTAAGTCCGGGAAAATCTCGGACGTTGGATTACGGATATGCTTTGAAGCAGTATAGCAAGTCTCTCCGTGGCATGAGGCTTTCGCTTGCCAATCGGAAACATGATATGCGCAATGCTTTGCTGGCTTGCATACTTGTCTACTGTTTTGAAACGCTGCAGGGGAATCTGGGAACTGCGTCGACGCATGCGCGTAGTGGATTGCTGCTTATTTCGCAGTGGTTGGAGGACAATTACCACTTGCAAAAACCGTTCTACGATGTTGACGAGCATTTGGGGAAGACGCCGTACAATGAGCTTGATGATTGGCCAGAAGATATTGATTGTGAAATGATGGCAAGTAACCCAGTAGATCCTCCACTACGAGTAAGACATTATCGCAAATAATCACATGTGCCTTCTCTTTTTACTTTCCCACGCTGCCAAAGATCGGATGCTAATCTACATGGTCATGTAGTGCACCATGTCACAACTAGACCTGCAAATATTATTTTTCATGGACGGGCGACCTCAGCAAATACACCACAGTGGCATTCCACATTTCAACGCCAGAATCAAGAAAATGCCCGCCAGGCTGCTTAACCTGCACGACGTAAGACGCTGGGGCAACTTACTCATGCGAAGAAACTACCGCTGGATCCTCGTAGCCTTAACAGCTTCAAAGTCAAAAGAACTGGCGGAGCCCTGGCCTGATGATAGTGGTCTCGAGTGGGAAGACTCAGCTCAGTATTTACCCGGGGAGAATATCATGAGTACAGCCAATCTTCACACCCCCGAACTGAAAGCTGAACTACTTTCACACCGAGAAGACATTCGGCGCTTTTCACGCTCCGTTGGTCTTTTGTTCGACCAGAAGCGGGAGAATGGAACACATTATGAGAAGCTGTCGGTTGCTATATGGGAGATGAATTGCCTGATAAACCATATCATGCTATACGGGGTGCACTTCACCGATGAGACAGATTGGGACCAATTCCTTCCTGAATTCAAGAAGATTCTCGCCCTTGGTCAATATTGCATGCCGATTATTGTTGCCCCGCTTAAGGGGGCAACACGGTACATATTCAATCTGGGGATACTCATTGGTCTTTCCGTCGTTTCGTTGAGATGCCGCGATAGGCCGACAAGACATGCAACGCTTGATCTCTTGCGCAGTGTACACTATAGGGAAGGCATCTTCGATAGCCAAGCTGCAGCCTTGATTGGATCATGGTTGGCGGGCATCGAAGAGGAGGGGGCAGATGAGATTGGATTTATACCGGGACACAAAAGAGTTTTCCTTACCAGAGCGGTGGCAGATATTCCGAATCGAAGGGCTCTTTTGGGGTGCTCTCAGAGAAGTTTGAGCGGGCTTGTGTACAAAAAGGCTGTTATGAAATGGTGATGCACTGTCGATTGTAAGCTAGTAATATTTTCACTCAAATTGAGAGTCAAATAAGTCGAACCCTTGAACCCTTCCGTCTGCCTAGGTTAAGCTTCTGTGATGAGCAGGATTTCTCAAAACCCCAACATCGTCCACCGGGCAGGAACAATTTTTCCCAACTCCAACAACAATTGATCCTCCTGAGCAGTCTTCTAAATCTCCATCTTCTCCGCGTCTTCGCCTGTCCTTGAAGCCCCATTTCCTTTGAATTTATCTCTCAAGTCCGGCGGTATGTCCTTTCCCTTAACCTCATACTTCAACAACTCGGCCGGGATATCTTCATACTTGACATTCTCGTTTTCGTAAAGCTTGTGGAATATCTTCATCACATCGTTAGGAACGTCGTAATTGATGCGGAAGAGGTATCCATTGAGGGAACCCATGTTCGGCTTTTTAGTGCGGGACGGGCGTGTGAAAGTGGTTGGCTTGCTGTTCCCGCGATCATTACTGGCGGGCTTTTTGACTTTTGCTGGTCTCTTCTTGGCTTTGGATTTGGCTCTGGGTTTGCGTTCGCGTTCGGGCTCGGGCTCGGGTCTGAAACTTTGGTAGCCGGCGTCGAAGCCATTGTTCATAAAGGGCGGGGAATGTCGATGGACTTGTTCGACTTTCGCAAATTTCCTGCCATTGGACTTTGCTCCTGGTTGGTGTTCGGACTCTGCTGCGGAAGTGGTAGGGGTAAGAAGCATGCCTACAAATGCAAACAGCAGAAGTCTGAGGCCGAACTTCATCGCGGCTGGTTATAAGTTTGTGCTCTATGGTGATTTCAAGGGAGGCTGGACGAACGGAAAGCTTGAGATTCTACAGATGTGGCCGAACGTTGGAATGTAGTACCATCCCTTAAAAATATTCGGCTATGCCCCTTTTCAAGTTTATCACGTGGGGGGTTTCCCAGGAGATGATCACGTGTGAGTACGGCAACCATCCAGAGCCAGATGCGCGAACGCGAAAAAAAGTATCAGCGCCAGCAGCTGTAGTAAGGCCAAGCTCTGCAAGCCGTCAACATCCCATTTAAATCCGAACCTCTTCGCAGTTGCCAACTTTACGACTTTGAGCCTCCTGTATAATAGCTTGAGAGTCCGCAACCATGTCTTTCGGTGGCCAAACACCGACTATTATTGTGCTGAAAGAGGGTCAGTACCAGTATCTCAAGCTTCACAGTCTGCAAAGCTAATACCGAATTTTATATAGGCACCGACTCTTCTCAGGGCAAAGGTCAGATCATATCGAATATCAACGCTTGTTTAGCAGTCCAGGCGACAATAAGAAGTACGCTGGGTCCATATGGCGGGGATTTGTTATTAGTAGACGCAAATGGCAGGCAGACAATCACAAATGATGGCGCAACTGTTATGAAGGTAGCTATACATGCAAATCGGGTTTCTAGAGCTTCATGCTGACCATCTACAGCTTCTCGACATCGTACACCCAGCCGCGCGAATTCTCACAGATATTGCGAGATCACAAGACGCTGAGGTTGGAGACGGAACCACATCCGTTGTTGTGCTGGCAGGCGAGATTTTAAAAGAAATCAAGGAGCATGTTGAGCAGGGGGTTAGCTCGCAGACAATCATCAAGGGTCTGCGAAGAGCGTCTGCGATGGCTGTAAACAAGGTCAAGGAGATCGCAGTCAATACCAGCGAAGGCAACAAGAGGGAGACTTTGAGCAAATTGGCTGGCACGGCGATGAGCAGCAAGTTGATCAAGAGAAATACCGGATTCTTCACAAAGAGCAGGTTTCCAGTTTTCTTTGCTTTGTTGCAAATGCTAATTCTTGGTAGTGGTTGTCGATGCCGTTCTTTCACTCGACCAAGACGATCTGAATGAGAAGCTTATCGGCGTCAAGAAAATCCCCGGAGGCTCCCTCACAGACTCTCTCTTCGTCAACGGTGTAGCTTTCAAGAAGACCTTCTCCTACGCCGGTTTTGAGCAACAACCCAAAACCTTCAAGAACCCCAAAATCGTCTGCCTAAACGTCGAGCTCGAGCTCAAGTCCGAGAAAGACAACGCAGAAGTCCGAGTGGAGCAAGTTTCCGAATACCAAGCCATCGTTGACGCAGAATGGCAAATTATCTACAACAAGATGGAGGCTCTATACAAGACGGGCGCAAAGGTTGTCCTGTCCAAGCTCCCAATTGGTGATCTTGCGACACAATACTTCGCAGACCGAGATATCTTCTGCGCTGGCCGCGTCGCAGGCGATGACCTCGAGCGCATCATCCAAGCAACTGGCGGCTCGATCCAATCCACCTGCTCCGACATCCACCCCGAGCACCTAGGCACATGCGGCTCTTTCGACGAGCGCCAAATCGGCGGCGAGCGCTTCAACTTCTTCGAGGACTGCCCCGCAGCCAAGACCTGCACACTGGTCCTCCGTGGAGGTGCAGAGCAGTTCATCGCAGAAGTAGAACGCTCGCTGCACGACGCTATCATGATCGTCAAGCGCGCCATCAAGAACAATACCATCGTAGCTGGAGGTGGCGCCTGCGAGATGGAAGTCTCAGCCTACCTACACCGTTACGCCGACGGCAATGTCCCGCACAAGCAGCAAGCAATCATCAAATCCTTCGCCAAAGCGCTGGAGGTCATCCCTCGCCAGCTCTGCGACAACGCCGGCTTCGACGCCACGGACATCCTCAACAGGCTGCGCGTGGAGCACCGCAGGGGTAATGCCTGGTCCGGAGTGGATTTTGATAACGAGGGCGTCAGAGATAATCTCGAGGCGTTTGTGTGGGAGCCCGCGCTGGTGAAGATCAATGCTATCCAGGCGGCGACGGAGGCTAGTTGTTTGATTTTGAGCGTTGATGAGACGATTAAGAATGAGGAGAGTGCGGCGCCTATGGCTCCTCAGCGAGGGTTACCGCCTGGAGCTGCGCAGAGAGCTATACGGGGTAGAGGCCGGGGCATGCCAAGAAGATAAAGGTGAAAGATAAGTTCGGGGGGATGTATCTGTCAATGGATGATGGTATGTATGATATTATACATTGAGATGAACAATAGAATGCTAGTTGCCCAAGCATAATTTAATCTAGCTTCTCGGTAGTGCCTGTTTTCTAAAATCTTTTGTTTTGTGATACGTTAAGGGAGTTCCTATTTTGTTCTCACCAGGGACTCCTTTACTTGATCGTCAGGACCAGAACTTGTATTGCCAAAAACACCAAACACCTCAAGTGGAATCCCTATACTTCCTCCTCGCCGAACTCAGTTCCTCTTCTCTAAGCGCCTCCTCCGCAGCACTTCTCGCAGCAGCCTCCGCCTGCAACTGAATGACCGACTCCTCCTCACCCTCCTCACTATCATCCTCGCCCTCCCCATCCTGCTCCCCATCAATCAGCATAGCCTGAAACGAATCCTGCTCATGCGACTGGAACCCATGATGGTCCTGGTGCGGATACGAGCCCAACTGATCCTCCATTATCTGCGGGTCCAGCGGCATGTAGTCGTTCTGCATGCGCGCGATGGGCGCTTGCGTGTGCTGATGCATCTGGACCGAATCTTGCTGTGAGTTCTGCGGCAGCGTGCGGTTCAGTACTTGCGGCGAGACGGAGCCTTGTCCTGCTTGTGCGGGGAAGCCGGCTTCGTCTGCGGGTTGTTGGTGCGAGAGGCTGAGAGCGCGGCCCGCTGCGCTGACGCCGCCTTGATTTGAGGATGGCGGTGGGATGTTGCGCGCGCCTGGTGGAGGGCAGATCACGCCGTCGGCGCGGACGACGGGGGCTTTGCCTAGTTCCTTGCACTGCTCGCAGTTTCGTATGACCAGACTGACCGTTTCTTTGATGCGCACCCAGTGGTATTTTTCGGCGATGGTGGCGGTCGTTTTGTTGATTCCGCCGTGCTGCTGCATGTGCATATTTCTGGCGATCACGTACTGGCCTTGCGGGTCGGAAATCACTTCTTTGTCCTTCAGCATGAGCTTGTCGGTCTCGGGAATCAGCTTGTAGTGTGTTGCTGCGCTGCGGAGTCTGCTTTTCTCCGCACGATCAGCGCCTGCTGGGTATTTGGCGTATTTCAGGTAGAACTTGATTTTGTCGAACCGCTCTTCGGTCACGAAATCTTCGCCTTCTGGTCCTAGATCTCGTCCGTAGATGATAGCGTCGATCAGTTGGCCGGGGTAGCTCTTGAGGTTTCCCGCCCCCTTGACTCTGCCGATTCGCTTGAATCCCAACGCGTCCCAGATCCTACATGAGGCTACGTTGGTCTCGTACACGAGGTTGAAGACGCTGTAGTTGTAGCCAAGTCGCGGTGCCCAGTCCAGATAGCTTTCGCCCATCAAGCGTCCTGCACCTTTGTTTCGTGCAGCATCTGTCACGAGAAATCCGGCGTTGCAGATGTGGCTGCTTCGTCCAGGGTAGTTGGGCTTGATGTAGAAGCTTCCTAGGCACTCCCGCGCCCAGTCTTTTCCCTCAACCACATCATTCACGCTTTCAATGTTTCCCAGCAACATGATAGCACCAAAGTTCTGGAACCAATATGACGAGAACTGCTCGGCCGGCATAGTTTCCATCATAGGATAGGTATCGCCATTCTCGATCTCCTTATTCAACTGATCACTCAGGTATGCCAGAAGGCTCGGCGGAACCTGGTGGCGAGAAGAGAATGGGAGAATCGTGGCAACAGTAACTCGATCCCTCAAAGTGACTGGCCGAGCATACACGTCCACTGGCAGACTAGGATTTGCATCATGGGGGGCGGGAAAAGGTGCTGTCCCAGATGTACGGTAGATGGGTGGGCTATTAGGGTCATCGAGCATGGCCGGCATCTTGAATTCTCCTGTTAGATATTCAGGGGCTCGCGATCGTCTAAGTAAACGGTTAGTGCTGTTTGTGGCCTGATGAGATGAAGAGTGTTTTACCCCGCACGGGAGGAGACTTCTGTGCAAATAAACTTATGGGAAGCTAGACGCCCTAAACAATGACTCTGTATAATTTATAAAGGGCTGAATATGTCGTCCCGGACGTCAAGAATTTCCTATTCGAGATTGGGGAATAGGGGTGGGTGAGAGAGATGAGATGTTCGGCGGTTGTGCTGAGAACAACTTAGAATATCGTGGCATTGTTAAGCGAGAAAGGCATCACATGACACTTTTGAGGTGGACAAAAAGCAACAGCATAATTCTAACCAGCAACGGGCTATGATTGAATATCAATCGGTTATCTAGAAGTTGTGAGACTTTAAAAAGTACCTGTTGCGGGCCGTACAAAGTGATAGAGTCATGTGACTACTTCCCCTTTCCGCGCGTCGAATTCAATACCGGTTGGGACGACCGATGATGGCGCAATACACACAAGAAATCAATACGCTCCGTATTCATTGAATGTAGTATACCACGTGTTAAGGTAGTACTTTCGTCTATATAATAGGCTAAACATTTACTTACTAAAGAGTCTCGAATGCCAACTTGTGCCTCCCCTCAATATCCATGAACAATACCATGATGTCTTTCAAGCACTTACTCAAGGTAGGCCTGCTTCTTGCCTCTTCTATCAATACGCTTGCGGGCTCGATATACGAAATGAACGGCCGGGAATATAACATCGCCACAGTCTTCAATCGAGATATCAGTATTATTGGGGGAGGTTCGGCCGGAACGTATTCTGCTGTTAGACTCCAAGATCTGGGAAAGTCTGTATTGATCATTGAGAAAGGTGGTCGCCTTGGCGGAAACACGGAGACATATCATGATCCAGTCTCAAAAGTCTCAATCGACTATGGTGTTCGTGTCTGGCACAAGTTTCCCGAAGTCTACAACTATTTCGAGTGTCTCAATGTGTCTCTTATCAATACGACGTTCGCTCAGCCAGGAGTGTCAACCCAGTAAGTCTTTTGGTATTCTATAAAATATTATCTTTGATTAGACTCGTCGAGGCATTTATAGCTAAGCCCTTAACTCAAGATACTTTGACTTCAACACCGGCATAGTGAACGCCAGTTATCCACCGCAAAATATCATCGACGGCATTCCAGCAGCCTCTCAGGCGTACGGTTTACAAGCAGTAAAATACTCATACCTAGACGATGGCTACAACCTTCCTTCTCCGGTCCCGGAAGATTTGCTTCTTCCATTTGCGGACTTTGGCAAGAAGTACTCACTCGAAGCTTTCATGTACCTACTCTGGCGACAAACTCAAGGCATCGGGAACTTCCTTCAAACTCCAGCGTTGTATGTCCTTAAGTACTGCGGACTTTCGTATCTCCAGGGTTTACAAACCGGATTCGTGACCACGGCTACGGGCGACAATAGCCTGCTTTACGAATCTGCTGAGCGAGTCCTGGACGGTAGTGTGGTCTACAACAGTAGCATCCTGGACATGAAGAGATACCCAGGTGGCGTACAGATCGTTCTCAATACGCCTGCAGGACAAGTACTAGTCCAGTCTAAGAAGCTTGTCATTGCCATTCAGCCGCAGCTAGATGGTATGCAGGGAATTGATCTCAGCGCTGAGGAACAGAGACTTTTCGGCCAATTCAAGAGCAATGAGTACTTCGCTGGAATTTTGAAAAACACTGGCATCCCCGACAACGTCACATCCGTCGTCATTGACTCGAGCCAGCCATACAGCATTCCGGAGACTCCAAATCTTTACAGTATCCAACAAACTGGTGTCCCTGGCTTCCAATCCGTCACCTATATCTCGACTACCGACACAACTAACGACGAGATCCAACAGACAATCTTGGATGGAATAAAGAGATTGCGAACTCGGGACACTACGCTGGAGCCTGAGTTTGTTGCTGCTTCCATTCACAAGCCATTCCAATTGACCGTTTCACACGACACCATTGAGAATGGATTTTACGATGATTTGTACGCTCTGCAGGGGCAGCTGAATACGTGGTACACCAGCGCGACTTTCCAAACACATGATTCGAGTTTGATCTGGCGTTTCACTGAGACGCTGCTGCCTGATATTGCGGCATAAAAGAGTCTGTCTTGCATAGACTTCGTGGGGTAGGATTAGGTGGTTTAGGGCTTGTTTCAGGGTCTTACGTTTGGGAAGGAATTAAGGTCAGTGTATTTGGGAGGGGCAGAGTGGGTACAAGTCTATCAGAGTCTGTCTTGTGGATTACTCAATCAATACAAATTGAGGACTGGATTGCTTTGAGACAGTGAACTCTTACCGCACATTCCCATAGGAATTCCATTACTTGTTCTATGCGTCCTACTTTCTGCGGGCTAGAGTTTCAAAATGGGGTCTCTCAGTCGCGAGATACGGTTGCGTTTTATGTGAAGGTTTCCGTAGAGAAGTGCTTTCAAAGTTTTGAGTTCGATATAGAAGCAAACCCTTTTCTACATAATACATCCCTCGTACTTATCTCTTCAAGTTCGGGACAGCAATAATAATCTGCTGACGATCTCTTTCCGTCGCACGATCAGGGTCCCAGATAATCAGAAACCCTATCAGCTACCTCCTAGCCTTGGCAACTTCCCCATCTACTCCGTCACTGAGCATGCATCGAAGTTCCCAGAGACACTCGCCGAGAAAGGAGGTGTCTTCATCCCAATCTATAGTAGGTTTGCCTTGGCTTCCCCATTGAGTGAAGTAAGTCTTGATTTGAATTGGACTAATTGGAAGCAAATAGAGCGTGAAGCTATGTGGATCCACTGCAGCTGCCGACGTGAATTTGTCGTCAAGGCCTTTGTTGGTGGAGTCAATGCTATCTCTGGAGAGATGATATCCAAACCAGAGCCACACTTCACTCCTAAGCACAAGCAAGACTACGTCGTTCCACCCCGCCAAAGATGGCTCGATGGAATCGCCACCGCCAACGGCAAGGTCTCCCAGTTTGTCGCCGACGGTGTTGGAAGAGGCTACTCCGTCGAAGCACAACTCACAAAAAACGACTCAATCGCTGGTATCCAGTTTGAGATCATTCCCCGCAAGCCCAACACATACGACTTCAGCCAACTAGCGATGTTTAATCTCCTTCCCCGAGCGACCAGCGTAAACGAGATGACTATCGCTACGGGAGGACTCATCCACCAGAACATCGTTCCGGACACCCTCGGCCCAAACATCTGGGACACCGAGAACGCGTGCATGTTCAATGTGCAACTCATCGGCGTAGCATCTTGCGGTGTTCTCGGCCTTCCAGTTCCATCGACCCCCATTACAGCTCAGACTTATGCTCAGCATGGCTATCCGTTCTTTAAGATCTACGAAGATGCTCCTGTCATCTCTGGCAACTTTCCAGTACAGAGTGTGGGCGCTTTGGATAAGGCGAAAGGTGTGAATGCTGAGGAGCATGAGGAGGAGAAGAGTCTTGAGTTTCGTACGAAGGTCATCTTGAACTCTGTTGATTCGATGAGTGGCTTTGTTCCTGTTGGGTTGGGAAATGCTTGAAGGACCAAACTGAATGCCTTGGAGGGAGGTTTTTGAGGGGCTGACAGGTTGAAATTGCGTTAATTTTCTTTGTGTTATTGGGTAGCTCACTGAGTAGAAAATGATAGCGTGATTTTGGGAATAAACTGCTTTATTTGGTATTTCAGTAGAAACTTATCATGGGGGCTATCCCAAAAGATGTAAACTTCTCGATTGTGAACGTTTCATTGATCATGAAGGTTTGGACTGGAAGGCAAAGTGGTATAGAATATGAAGACGAGCTACCACTAGCGCGGTCTCTACCTGCTCATATCCTCTTCAAATTTTGGCTTGTGTCTCTCCTGAACAAAACCACACAGCAAACAAGACGCAAAAATCAAACCGTGAACCACCAGAGTCACGATACCAGAAGTAGGCATTCCAAGTGGTGGCGGTTCTCGGCGTAATCGATATCGTGCAATGATGGTGGGCTAACCGGATCTTTCCAGACCCTAGTCTTTCGCACCGCATCCCTATGGATATCAAGCTTGAGTCTACCGTTGATGGTATGACTCGTCAGGTTCGTGTCATTCTCCCTCAAAATTGTAATTCCGCAGCTTACCCCGTCATCTGCAGACTTCAACAACCGAAAGCAAGACGAAACCTGATAGCGAGCACCTGGCAATGGACCTACATAATGGAGAAAACACCAAAGTAATAACTGAAGTTTGTTTCCAGTCCAAGGCAGCTCGCTCATGAGATATACTAATGTTGTTCTCCTGCAGATGATACCGACCCCGTCCAATGTTGAGGACGCTCTTGAGCTGCTCAACTACGAACTTCCCGAACTAAGCCACGAGCCGTTCAAAGAATCCTCGGGAGACTTGAAGACCCTCATGTGCTTCCGCAAACTTCCCCTTGAACCCCGTTGTCAAATATGGCGCGACGCTTTCCCTCCTGCTCGAACGCATTACATTGGACTAGCTTGGATCGCTGATATGGACCACTTCACTTCTGGAGCAACGTCTGGCGAGATCGACCTTGCCGATTTCAAAAGACCACCGGTAACTTTTCTTGTGTGTACAGAGAGTCGTTGTGAAACGCAGAAGCATTATTGCCTCATTAAGCGCCCTGACATTTTGCTTTCCGATAGACCTCATCATCTTGGGCTACGGACGCCAATATGTTTCAACCCCGAGAGAGATGTACTTCAAATAGACCTAGAGTCTTTGACCAGTAATGTAACCAGCTCTGAGTTGTACAATATCAAGTCTTACCTGGAGTGGTTGGAAGAGGCTGCGGGAACTTTCATATCGCGAGTCCGAAAGGTCGATATCACCAACGCCTGTCGATACGGCCAGGCCAACAAGAAATTGATGGAGGGTATATCTAGAGATAAGAACTCTAAGAAGCGGAGGTACTTCTACAGCGAGTTTGCCTTCCACTTTCCCATTTCAAAAATGCTAAATTTCGTGTTAAGTGAGGAGGGAGAAAATCACACCACGCAAGCTCTGAAGAAAAGCATGGAGGAGTTCTTGACTACTCATAAGAAGAAATTTGTGAGTGTCAAAGCACCGAAGTTATGGGTAGGTGGTAAGACAGCTATGCCCGTAATTGGTAGATTAGATATAACAGATAGCATCGGACATATTGAGGGCAAATGATCGCCGGCTGTTTTGGCCATCGGGGCGGAATGCGAAACCGAAGAAAGCTTGTTAGAAGTAGAGATGATTAAGCTCAATTGAATTATCACGAGCAAATCTGAGCAGTATATTTAAGGCCATAAATAGTTCTTCCCTGAGTGTCTGCCAACAGTGCCCAACACCGTCCCTCATCATCCACTTCATAATTGAAGATCCCCACCCCACTTTCAGGACTCTAGGCTGAATCAGAGTAGGGTAGATACAAATGATGATGGCGTTGTCGGGCGACTTCAGGTTCGCCTTCCGTGTCCCAGACTCCCAGTGCACGTGGTACATTCACAACTGACACTTCATGCGTAGATTTCATGCGAAGAACCAGACCTTGAATTGAATCTCGAGTTTTTTCTGACGAAGTTAGCTATTCAATAGCGTACCACTCTAGATGCATTACAGGTTTGTTATCTTTTGATAATTTTCTTTTGCGCTTGGATACAGTCAGACTGACTTCTGACGTGTATGCAGGTTTCCTCTTCGCGAGCCACAGCTGATAACAAATTTAGCAGATTTCAGACCCTAACCCATTCCTACTACACTTTACAGCTTTTCCGAACTACCCTTAGAACTTCGTCGCAAGGTATGGCGCTACACTTTTCCGGGGCCTAGGAACGCACGCATTGGGGACTTCGAAAGCTCCTGGCGTCATCGCCACCTTGAAACCGATTTCCTATTAGTTCCAGTATCTCTCGAATTATGCACCGAGAGCCGTGAAAAGGGCTTTTCATCCAAACAATTGGAAACTAATTTGTTTCTCTCCAGAAAAATACATGGGTCACAATCAACTGGACACCAATCCGAGGGGATTTCGAATATAGCCATGAGGGACTAAAACCCCATTTCGAATTTTTGAATGGAGTCGCTGGTCCATTTATGGTGCTGTTTCAACAGTTGAAGATAATTGTAGCACATTAAAACGAGGAACCCCTTGATCGCAGAGATGTTTTTTGGAAGCGGAGTCAAGATTGAAGGGCTCACTACACTTGCTGCAATTCCCATTTCCCATGGCTGAAGAAGCTAGCGTTATACTTCTAGGGGAAGACAAGAATGCAGAATAGATGGCACAGTTGAAACACAAGATGGACAGACTTTCGGAAGAATATAAGGATAAGTTTGTGGGTGGATATATTCCTGAGGTTGTTGTGGAAAGACCCCAGCACCAGTAGTGCTGGTACATCGGTGAAAAAATTTGAAGACAATAATTTAGCGAAACCACGCACGTGACATTGGTAGCGAGTTGGTGACCAATCGCACCAATTCGCTACTAATGCAGCTACCAACGCTACCAAAAATATTTAAGCGATACCAATTAGTTACTAATACTATTAATTTGCTACTAACGTCACCAATAGCAGCATATTAGCTACCAATTCGCTAATAAAAATTATAATTTTTTTTAAATAATTATAAATATCTTAAGTATATCGGAATAGGTGCCAAAATTCCCAATCGGGAAATCCAGGGGGATTGATTGGTCGAAAATCCTTATCTCAAAGTCGCAAGCGAGGGCGCTAAAGCTTATCTCCTCACCAAATACTTTTGCTGCAGCTCCAGCTTTACAAATTTATTCTTATATAACTACGACCTCTAATAATAAAAAATGAACATGATGCGACAGCTGTCGATTATACGCATCGATGCATTTAGAGTGCAGCTTAATGCGATGTAGCGTTGCGGGGCTATAAGGCCAGGAAACAAATCGCGATTATTGCGACCGACGATAATTCGGCTTAATAAGCCAGGAATAAAAAGCAAAGAGCTCTCGAGAGGCTGCAGATGTGGCCCGTGCGCATAATCGCGGAATAACAACACTTCGGTGGCAGAGCCGCAGGCACGTGCGAATGTCACGTGTGCAAATATAACAAATATAATAAAAAAAATAAAAAAATATAAAAAAATATAA